>JAJIZL010032028.1:0-14118 GCA_023969395.1 Amblyomma maculatum
CCCTCCGCCATGGCACCTGACTTGCTACAGTGCGAGGTATTGCCATTCCCACCAGACCCTAAACTAAGCGATCACTTCCCGGTCACGGTTAATCTGCGAGCAGCCCCAGGCCGTGCAAACAGATCCTGATGTGGCCCATGGATGCAGCGGTACTACGCTATGAACAGTGCTTCACTGATATGCGCCGAGAGTTGTGCTGGTCTGTGGCCGCAGTTAGTGACATAACACCTGTTACATGCGACGCGCTGAAAACTAGCTGGCGCGATATTCTTGTGTGTGCGGGGAAAGCGCGGTCGCCCTTGCCGGGGTCTCCTGGCAGTCCGCCTGGTTAGCTTCCCGCATGAGGCGCTGTCGTCAGTGGCGCCCACAGCACCCCACTTTCTTGAAAGGTTTGATCTCAAAGGTCCAGACATTCTGGTCGCTTACAAACACGTCCACTTCTTGTGGTGCTCGTGTCCTGCAACGGTTGCAGGTGTCTTGCTGTACGTTTTGCTTGTTCTCTGTCGGTTTGTACAACGTAGGACCTTGGTTCTGATGTTGGCTGTGTTACCACGCTATGTGATGCAGCTCCAGCGAGGATGCGCACCGCTGTACCTGATGGTAAGCGCTCTCGGCTGCGCACTTTGTGCCGGGTATCGTATGATCGTTTTGCACGAGCTCTGCAGGCTTCATTATTTTGTCTGAATTCGCTGTCGTCCCACTTCGGGGCTAGCAGCTTCGAAGTGGTTGGTACTGTGGTGTTCAGACAACGACTCATTAAGAGTTCTCCTAGTGAAAATCCTTCCACGCTGGGTGTGGCCCTGTAGGCAAGCAGCGCTTCGTGTATGTTTGAAGACTTCCTCAAAAGCTGCTTTGCTGTCTGTCCAGCCCTCTCAGCCATACCGTTGCTCTGCGGATAGTAAGGGCTTGAGGTTGTATGTGAGGCTTCCCAGTGATGCACTAGTTCTTTGAACTCTGTGGAAGTGAACTACGGCCCGTTGTCTGTGCGTATTGTCCGTGGAACACCGTACCGTGCAAACATTGGCTCCATGACTAGGGCTATGTTTTTGGTAGCTATCCTCGGCAGCTGTTCCAGCTCGAAATATCGGGAGTAGTAGTCTACTACTACAACATATTCTTTCCCCTCCAGCGTGAAGAGATCCATGCCGACTGTGTCCCAAGATTATGCTGGCAATGGGGTTAGAAGCAGTGGTTCTGTTTCTGGCTTTCTGTGCTCTCTGCAAGTTGGAAACTTTTCCACGTAGTCTTCAATGTGCTTGCCTATTCCTGGCCACCATATGCATTCTCTCGCCCTCGGTCGGCACCTCGTTGTGCCCAAGTGGCCTACATGGGGTATATTTCAGAACCTGGCGGGATGATTATTCTGTCGCCTTTGAATAGCAGACCATCAACGAGCGGAATCTCACTAGCCACTTCGACGTGCCTTTTCAGGTCAGGTGACAGCCCATGCTCAGTTGGCCATGATGTAGTGCAAAAGGTAGCCACCCTGCAAAGTTTTTCGTCTGACTGGATTCTTGCCCTGATTCTGTCTAGTGTGTGGTTTGAAGGAACTGTTCAAGTGCTAATTCCTCAAACTCGCGCACTGCACTCTCGAGAGTTCTTTCTATGTCTGCTGGTTTCCCAGATGGCTTCCGTGACAGAAGGTCAGCTGTGTACAGATTTTAGCCAGGAGTGTGGGACATGGTGTTGTCGTACTCCAAAAGGTGCATCCTGAAACGTTGAAGGCGAGGACTCAGCTCGTGAAGTCGTTTAGTTGTCAGAAGCGGTACTAACGGCTTGTAGTCCGTTTCCACGTAAAAGGTTGATCGCAGCAGGTATTTGCGGAAATTTTGGCAAGCCATGTGATTGCCAGTGCCTCCTTTTCGATTTGGCAATATCTTTGTCCTGTATCCGTAAGGGAGCGTGAAGTATATGCACAGGTTGGAGCTTTTCGTGCGACTGCTGTAGAAGTACAGCCCTAAGACCGTATGAGGAAGCTTCCACAGACACTGTGTGAGGCGACTGAGCATCGTAGTGAGTGGGAATCGAGCGTCCTGCTTAATGCTTGCTTGAGTATGTCAAAACTCTGCTGCTGAGCTGGGCCCCAGTTCCAGTCGGGTCTTGGTGGAGCAATTCTGCGAGAGGATTCGTAAAGTCTGCTAGCTCTGGAAGAAGTTTCGCCTTTGCTGGCCATGGTTGTTCGAAACTAAGCCCCCGAAGGAGAGCAGAAGGTTAGCAGAGCCTCTTGCGAACGCACAACCCTGAAAGAGCCGAGCGCCGGGCTGGGGGACGCTTGTACCCAATTTTACCGGTGGGTGTCCGGCCTCGGGTTTCAAACTGACCACCTCCCGTAGCCGAAACTGGCGCCCAAACCACTCGGCCACTGACACATCACATGGTGGGTCGAGCTGGACTATGGCCCTGACATTTTCCGGGTCGGCGCTGACTTCTGTTGAGTTTACGACGTGTCCTAAGAATGTTACTTTTGTTTGTCGAAAGGAGGACTTGTCGATGTTGAACACCTGCATCTTCAGCTTCCTCATCACCAGCAGTAAGTTGGTGTCGTGTTCCTAAGTTGTCTTCCTTTACACAATGATGTCATCTTGTAGACAACTCAAACCATCTAGTCCTTCGAGCACACGGAACATTTCTCGTTGGTAGAACTCTGTCGCTGTGTAGATTCCGAAGGGAAGCCTGATAGCTGGAACCTGCCAACTGGTGTGATGAAGGTTATGTATTCGCGAGCGTCCTTGGACTGTGGCACCTGCCAGTACCCTGCTCGTGTTGTTCACCGAGAAAAAACCCACATATGTAACTAAACGCTTGTGCTTCTTTGTCTCCATCGTATTGCATCCTGTTCCCACTGTCATGTGCAACTTTCTGGGCTCAACTGCGCGAAACTGTAATTCCTCTCGAGAAAAGCGAGATCCTAGTTAGTGTGCATCAAAGGTATGAAGGGACTGCGTAATATTGTGAGAATTCAGATTAGGCTTTACAAGAATTGTATATACTTTCCCAATGCGCCGGTAAAGTTATTTACGTCTGTGCTTTCGCGGTGTTAGCAACATGGTCGGCACAATTTATTCTCGACGCTTCACTTGCACTTCCCGACATGTGATCGTCGATTAGAAGAATGAAACCATATGTCATTCTGTGCTTTAGGGCGCCCACAGCTTCATCAGTGCGCCTCAGTATTCGTCGGAGCGCCCCATGCAGGTGATAGAAAATCCACTCATAGGGGAACTCTATATAAGTGCGCGCTTCTGCGGGTGGTTGTGGTCCCCGATTCCTTCAACCATGTCAAAAATACTCGAACGTATTTCATAACTGAAATATAGTAATAAATGTTCATGAATATTAAAATATTCAAATGAGAGTCAGACACGAGCCTGAAGGAAAAGCGCCTTGGAATTAAGTTTTTTTTTCGTACGAAAAACAACCTTATATCTAGAGAAGAAACAACAAAAAATTCTCGATGACTGGATAAAGAGGTAATAATTATTTCGTTATTAAGTTTAAAATATTACAATCTCTGTAGCCGTAACAAAGGTAACTAGACTGAGCCTGTTTCGTTTTAAATATATGACTGCTCAACAACCTAAAATGCCCCGAAACATAGCACAAGAGTGCGCAACTTGCCACGTGCGATGCAAATTTCCTGACAAAACATTCACGGACTGGCAAATGGTTGTGAAACAATAATCTGTGGATGTTTAAGCTCAGCCATGAGCTGTGAGACCTGAGAGCTTTAGCAGCCCTCATTTGCCATTGTGGATACTCGTTCGCGCACATGTAGTTTGCTGCTCACGTATCACTGCTCCTTTATTTTTCTCTATTTTCCCACAGATACTAATTTGCATGGCAGCTAATAACAGGGGGCAGGAAATGCACTGCGAATAGAAGACGACCGATGTTCGCATAGGATAAGAAATTGCACTCCAAGGGAAGGAACACTAAGCAGGGGGCGGTACAAAATTAGGTGAGCGGCTGAGGTTAAGAAGTTCGCAGGGTTCAAATGGTGCAGCTAGCGCAGGACCGCATTAATTGGAGATGGGGGAGCGGGGCAAGACCTTCGTCCTGCAGAGGGTATAGACTGGGCTGATGATGACTAATTAGAATACATTTGTAAGCTACCTGGATATATGGAACGCCATGAGACGTATATATAAAGCCCTGGCGGGACCAGGCCGTAAGAAATCGTAACTGGGACAGCTAATTCAATTCGGGAGCCAAGGGTATTGCAAGGCAGTATTCCGACCACACCCTAGCGTCTCGAATGTGAAACCCGAGTTGGCACAGCCTGCAAAGTAAGCCATGCTATGTAATCAAGAGACGTCACACAAGCCGTACTTGTGACCAGTAAGTGCTCGGCCATTTCAAAGAAGCACTTCCAGCCTACCAAAGGTGCGGCCGTGATTTCTTGCTCACAACGGCGACGTGTGGTTCTCGGAGCAATTGGTCCTTTCAGGCTCTCGCGCGAGAATTAGCATGGCGGGAAGCTAATTCAGTAATGACGACTTCAAAGGGCCAGAAGAAATACATGGATAATGCGAATGTCAAAGCATGAAAAGCCGTTCCCCTGACTCGCTCCGATGCCCCTCTATCCGTCATTACATATACGAAATGCTTGCTACGAACGCGCCCAATGCTTCTTGAATTCTCCCATTGCAAAAAGAGGGAAAAGCCTGCGATGGGTCTCGGAGATTAAGCGCGCTTGAAGAACAACACGGGCAAAATGTGAAAGGAACGCATATTGGGGTAGCAAATGCGAGACTGCTTCTTAAAAAAGGGGGATGAGCAGGAAAGGTGCCGGTAGGGGCCTCAAATCCACTTACGGTAGTATTTGTACGACTCAGTAATATAGAGTTCTGTCACTGATAGCTAGAGTCAAGCTCACATACTAAAACTACGCCAACTGGCTAGCTTTATATCTAGCAGTTGGAGCCGGCCTTTCGTCTTTACGCCTTCGGTTAGGCCGCATTTGAAATGTACAGGTGAGGACATCAGTAAACGGAGCATGCTTTTTTGTTCGAAATAAAATCACGCCTTCTGCATTAGAGATAAGAATACAATATTTGTCCAAGCGAAATGGCACTGGGGACTACTATCAGTTCACATACACCAAGATTGCCAGTTTCAATAATTCAAGGCGTAAAAACGTTTGAAGAGAATTGCGTGTTCCGTTTACTTTTGTGCGCACCGGTACATGGCCGGGACTTACGTCGGACTTTTTCTCGGTTAACAGGCTGGCCGTCAATGACTCATTCTTCCCTTTGGTAGAGCCCAACGCCAAATTGGGCAAGCAGCTTTCCTTATGCTTGTCTTTAATATTATCAACAATAGATAGCGGCACTGAGGTTACGAAATTCGTCAAGGTAGAAGGATGAGTGCAACTGATGTCGGCTTCAAGCACATGTCCGAATTTCGGTAAGAAAAAAACTTCATATTGCTCAGGATGTGATTATTCAAACAGAGCAGCCGCTCATCTTGTTCTCATCCCATGGGATGTGTAAGAACTCCAACAGGCGGAATACTTCATTAGGTGTAAGCCTACCTTTCGTCGGAATAACAGTGGTCCAGGTGGGAAATTAGAGGCGCGAAAGCTGAGAAGCCGCCTTTGTAATGGTTTCCTGACTATTTGAACTTAGTTATTCACCAATTTAATGGTGTCCGCACGGTGGCATGCACGATGCTAGCGTGGTATTTAACCCCTATTAAAGTTTTGGAAAGCGTAAAATATTTTATGTCTTTGATTTCGATTTTAGCCGAATAAAAATTCGACTGGTCTTCGAAATTTCCAGCATTCACACGCCGCTCTTAATTACTTAGATTTTGTTAAGTAGCGTAAGACAAATCTTGTCAGCCACTCCTCTTACGCTAAGGAATCCATTAAAATGGCAGAATTAAGTTGAATCTTCTTCTCACTGAAAGCGATCAACCGACTACCTGTGTACGGTAGCTCAATTCGTTCTGAAATAAATAGAAAATGCCCCCTATTTTTTTCTTCTCCTCGGTTATGTGCATTTTCTAGCAGCTGTTGGTTACATCTAAGAAACAGGCATTCAGTGTGATTTTTAATTGATTCTGCCATACAAAGGATCTTATCTAAAATTTATTAAACCTCCGATAGCTGGGGGCATGCCCCCACGCGGCAGCTTGTATGCCGCAAAGGTGAGCTAACGTCCTGATGTGTTACGAATGGACGCGGTCGCTTTAACTTAACATAAGCAGTCGTAATCGAAGCATCGCCTTACAGCGACGCATTGGACATCTTGTTTAGGAGCTTTTCCGAACCTCAACTTTGCACTTATCAGAAATCCCTGTTCACGGTCGCCGTTAACCACATTACAAGCAATAGGATTGAAGTTGCTTGCTACACTATATCATGACTTTCCGAATATTCCCCTGCATCCTACAAACACAGCCCTTCCCTGGTGACCGTTCAAAACAATCGCAGTTGCGTTTACCAACTTGTACATCCTGGTGTTTTTCACAGGAGCCTAATTACACAAGTGCCTATGTATTGCTGGCACCACGGTTGTGCCAGAAGCTGTGATGTGGGTTTTTTTTTAGCGTGCTGCGTCTATAACACAGTGTCCTTGCTCAAATTCCGAGCATTACTTTGCACTGCCGTTCCGGAGGACTTAAGTGCAATCATATCGTCGATTCCTCCTACGCATATATATCACCCTTCTTTTGTCAGAGGTTTCACGGGCACCAGGACCCATAACAAGCGTTCAATACAGCAGTAACTCAGAGGCGTCAGGGTTGTGAGCATTGGTTCCATATCTAATTGTCACGTATTTCAACAGGTAAGTTATTCTTGCCCTAAGGCAGCTGTAGTAGTTCAGCTGTTTTTTCAATTTAGGCCTTTAGAATTATAATGTATTTTAGTTATATTTTGCAAACAAATTGCATAAGTGCAGCTAGCAATCATAATAACAGAACAGTTGCAACAAAGCCTAGCTGATCATGTCAAAAAACTGCTTTGCATAGCGTTCAAAAAAGAACAATTGCCGAAGATTACGTTATTTCCTAAAGCAAAATTTGAGCGCAGCTCATTAGCTGTTTCAGCTTTTCTATAGATAGAGGCAAAGCATTCGAAGACATGTATGTACATTTACATACTTTTTTATTTGTCACACATATTCTTTCAATTTGGATTGGTAAAACGTTTATTCGGGGCCTGCAGTAGAACGCGCGCTCAGAAACACTCCACTAACAGTTCTTGATTGTCATGAAGGATGCTTTGTGGATCGGGAGGTCGCGGGAGGCAGCGCGTGGGCCCATATGAACGTTGTGCGGCGAAGAGACAGCACCGACTGACTGATGCCGCTCCGCTGCTAGCGAAGACGTCAGCATTGCTCTGCGTTTGGGCTCGGGATGCACGCACCGTGATCCGCTTACGTAAGGCAGCGCTTCGCAGGAAGAAGGGAGGGGGGGGGGAGGAGGGGTACATGCAGCGGCGAACGATGGCGGGAGGAGCGCGGGCTGTCCCGGCTGCGGAGCTGGTTACGAGGAAGAACGGCGAAGGCGACGCCGACGAAAAACGCAGGCACGGGCGCTAATGAGCTGCGCTCTAAAAATTTATAATAATGCCCCACCGAGGTAGTGCAGTGGTAAGACGCCCGACTACTGTGTCGGAGTACCCGGGCTCGATCCTGACCCCGGCAGCTGTGTGTAGGGGCGTCCGTGTGCTGTGTGATGTCAGCGCACGTTAAAGATCCCCAGGCGTCTGAAATTACTGCGTAGCTCTCCACTACTGCCCCTCCTTACCTCTATCTTAACCTTCACTCTCCCCCCTCCTCTTTCCTTACGGTGCAGTTCAGGTGCCCACAGCAACAAGTGTGACAGATACTGCGCCTTTCCCTTCCTCTGAACCAACTATTATTATTCTGACACTGCAAGCTGCGATTTGTGCCCAGTGGTTTGGCCGCCCGTCTCGGCTGTGGGAAGTGGTTAAGTCGAAAGCCGCCTCCGGACACCCACCGGAAAAAATGGTTTGGTTTGTGGGTTTAATATCGCAAAGCGACTCAGCTTATGAGAGACGCCGTAGCAGAAGACGCCGGAAATTTCGTCCACGTAGGATACAAGGGTCCCTCCGGCCCGGCATACGGCTCTCATAGGGGTGTGCGCTTGGAAGAGGCTCCGCTAGCCCTGAAGCTAAATGTTTCGAACACTTCCGCCTGAAAAGATCGCGAGGACGAGAAAAAGAGCTACACGTACGCTTCTACCGCACAAGGCGAAGTTTTGGTTGTCCGATGACGGAACGGGCCACTGTTCCACCGGCGTAACTATTTGAGCCATGACCCCTTTCGCAAGAATTTCACAAACTATGAGCTTAGTATCAGGCCGAAGGAAATCTAGTACCCTTTGAGGGCCGCGGTTGGTGACCGGCGACAGCGGGGATTGAACGTGGTACCTTCCGAATGTAAGGTAAATGCTCTACCACAAGGCCACTGCACCGGTAGCATCTTTCTCTTCCCTTTCAAAGCCAGAGAAAGATGCTCGAACTGAGTGATAAATCTCAGTATGCGCAAGGCTCACGGCCTATTAGAAAGGTAATATGAGGGGAGCTGTAGAAAGTAAACTGCCACTCACTAAAGCAGCAATAAATTATAGGCTTGTACTCAGGGTAATTATTTGTGGTGAGACAACACGAGGGTTCTCTTCCAGATATAAAGTATTAAAATAGCGAAAGTTGGTTGCAGGTAGAGCACGAGATCCTATATGAGGTGGCTTGAAGGTCCAATCATAGCGCGTTATTCCGCTTTCATTTCAATTTAATTCAGCCAGTCCGGACAAACAGCTTCCACCTCTTCCGGGGTATTCCTAAACTACAAAATGACTTTCCAATCTTCGTGCATCATATCCGATGTGTCACTCAGCTATCTGCTTTGGGATACTGAACAAAAGCCCGTAGGGCATATTTGTATATATGTGTATTTGTATATTTGTAGGGCATGGCTCGTATA
The DNA here is from genome assembly GCA_023969395.1 of Amblyomma maculatum. Taxonomy (NCBI): domain Eukaryota; kingdom Metazoa; phylum Arthropoda; class Arachnida; order Ixodida; family Ixodidae; genus Amblyomma; species Amblyomma maculatum. The sequence continues at coordinate 8,955 of JAJIZL010032028.1, forward strand.
TTGCAGCAATCATAGCAATTGTCCTAACCTATGCAAACCCCCCTGTCCTAACCCCCCCCCCCTGTGAACGGTCTGCTACTGTTCACCCCCGTACCCTCACGATGCGAATCGATAGTCTGCAATCCAATGTGCCGATGCACTCCGCCACTTATTATCGTGTAGAATTGCTCTGTAGCCCCTGCTTTTGCTCTCAGAAGTATCTGGAATTTGCTGCGATTGAATGCGGGCATGAATTGTTTTGATGTTGAACTCACTCTTAGCCGCAAACATTGCAAATTTTCTTTGCTCGGATAAACAAATATGTCTGAAGCTATCGCATAAATTTCCCTTCGTGGATCACTGCCTTGTCGTGGCGGAGGGGTTTGCGAAACTCGATGACGTCGTGAGCTCTGCTGTGTATTACCACCCAAGATAGACAGGTCACGGAAGAGAGTTCTGACAAAATGTGATTCACTAGAGAAGATAATGGCAACCCACTCCAGTATTTCCTGCCAAGAAAACCCTATGGCCAGTGACAATACCAATGATATGGCGCCGGAAGATGAGCCCCCCAGGTTGGAAGGCATCCCACATGTTACTGGGGATGAACAGAGGGCGATTCCTAGTAGCTCTAGGACGAATGAAGCGGCTGGGCTAAAGCCAAAAGGACGCTCAGATGTGGATGTGTCAGGAAGCGACCGGAAAGTCCGATGTTGCAAGAAGATATATCACATAGCAACATGGAATGTAAGATCTATGACGCAAGGTAAACTGGATGTCGTCAAGCGAGAAATGGACAGATTAAACATTGATATCTTGGGTATCAGCGAGCTCAAGTGGACCGGAATCGGAGAATTTAACTCCGGCGACCATTATGTCTTTTATTGTGGGCACGAAACTAAGAGAAGGAATGGGGTCGCTCTCATAGTAAACAGAAGATTGGGCAAATCAGTGCTAGGGTACAACCCCAAAAACGACCGAATGATTTAACTTCAGATCCGAGGTCACCCTTTCAACATAACAGTTATCCAAGTCTATGCACTGACCACTACTGCTGAAGAAGCTGACGTTGTGAGATTTTATGCAGACCTATAATGCCTTTTAGACCGCACCCCATCATCAGACGTCGTTTGTCTCATAGAAGACTGGAATGCTAAGGTCGGGAGTAAAGAAATATCCAGAATTATCGGCAAGTTCGGTCTTGGCGAGCCAAATGAAGCTGGGCAGAGGCTAGTAGAGTTTTGTCAAGAAAACAACCTGACCATAGCGAATACTCATTTTCAACAGCCCAAGAGGCGCCTGTACGCATGGACTTCACCGGACGGTCTGTACAGGAATCAGATCGATTATATTCTTTGCCGGCAGAGATGGAGATGCGCTATACAAGCACTAAAAACAAGGCCGATTGTGGCACCGATCATCAGCTTCTTGTTGCCAAAATTAAGCTTCGATTGAGGAAAACGCAGAAAACTAGAAGGCCTCTCAGGTATGACCTGGATCAAATTCCATTAGAATATGCTGTGGAAGTGAGGAATCGATTTCAAGAATTAGATCTAGAAGACAGAGAGCCCGAAGAGATGTGAACTGATGTTCGTGATATAATACAAGTTGCTACTAAGGTAATTCCAAAGCAAAAAAAGAAGCAAGAAAGCAAACTGGTTATCTGAAGAGGCTTTGCAAATAGCTGAGGAAATGAGGATGCAAAAGTAAAGGGGAAAGAGAAAGATACAAGGTTCTCAATGCAAATTTTCAGAAAATAGCAAGGAGAGATAAGAATGCCTTCCTGAACATACAGTGCCAAGCAGTTGAGGACAACAGCCAATTAAGGAACACAAGAGCTCTGTATAAGACAATCAAAGATTTCATAGGAAGCTTCTGTGCTAAGCTGGGTGTGATAAAGGACAAACGAAGCAAGGACCTCACTGAAGCCTCAGAGATAAAAAAGAGGTGGCAGGAATACACAGAAGAACTGTACAAGAAGGACCGAATGTGCAAACTCAAGATAAGACGGCTGTGATTACTGATATCGAGCCAGGCATCCTGAAGAGTGAAGTTGAATGGGCCTTAGCCAGCCTTGCTAAGAACAAAGCTAGCTGAATTGATGGCATTCCAGCTGAGTTGCTTCGAAACCTCAACGATAACGCTGTTAGCATTCTGCATACATTATGTCAGAAGATTTGGACAACCCTGCAGTGGCCACAGGATTGGAGGAGGCCAGTTTATATCCACATTCCAAAGAAAGGCAGTGCCAAAGATTGTTCCAACTACCGCACGATCGCGCTTATTTCGCATGCTTGCAAGGGGATGTTGAAAATCCTCCAAGGTAGGCTGCAGCAGTATTTGGATCGGGAGCTTCTGGACGTGCAAACTGGGTCTCGCAAGGGCAGAGGAACTAGAGACCAAATTGCTAACCATCGCTGGATCATGGAAAAAGCAAGAGAGTTCCAGAAACCCATCTACTTCTGCTTTATTAATTATGCGAAAGCGTTTGACTGCGTAGACCACAGCAGATTGTGGCAAGCTCTTCAAGAGATGGGAGTTCCAATTCACCTCATCTGTCTCCTTAGGAACCTATATGAAGGGCAAGAGGCCACAGTCAGAACTGGGCATGGTCTTACTAATTGGTTTCCGATCGAGAAAGAAGTGCATACTGTCGCCCTGCCTATTTAACCTATATGCAGAGTGCATCATGAGGAAGGCCGGTCTGGACGAGTCTTCAACTGGAGTGAAGATTGCTGGAAAACGTATCAACAACCTTAGATATACGGATGATGCCACTTTATAGGCAGAAAGTGAAGTGGAACTCAAGAGACTTCTGATGTGCGTACAAGAAGAGAGTGAGAAGTTTGGGCTTAAACTGAACATTAAAAAGACAAAGATCATGTCATCTTGCCCTATAAAGTCCTGGAGCATCAATGGATAAGAAGTGGAAACTGTGACAGATTTTTTGTTCTTGGGCTCCAAGATTACCTCGGAAGGAGACTGCAGCCATGAAATTAGGAGACGCCTGCTTCTGGGAAAGAGAGCAATGGTTAGCCTTGACTGCCTAGTAGAGAGCAGAGACATTAGTCTGCCAAGCATGATCCGTATAACTCTTGCTATGGTCTTTCCAGTTGTGATGTATGGATGCGAGAGTTGGACTGTAAAAAAGGCTGACCGCCGAAGAATTGACGCGTTTGAATTGTGGTGCTGGCGAAGACTCTTGAGAGTTTCTTGGGCTGCCAGAAGATCAAATCAGTCGATATTGTCGACCATAAAACCTGACTGCTCATTGGAGGGTCAAATTCTAAACTTAAAACTCAGCTACTTTGGTCATTTGATGAGAAGAGAGGAGTCGCTGGAGAAAGATCTGATGTTAGGAAAGGTTGAGGGTGACCGGAGAAGGGGTAGGCAGCGAACGCGGTGGTTAGATGGCATCCTCGAGGCACTGAAGATGAAGTTATGTGATGTTTATAAGATAGTGAGAGACCGGAAAGCGTGGCGTGACATGGTCAATAGGGTCACGAAGAGTCGGACACGACTGAAGGACTGAACTGAATCGCGTGAATTAGAGCATTGCTTAAAGAAGGCAGAAAAAACCAAATCGCATCGTACGCGGTAGCATGTACGCCAATGCTATTACTATATAGATCAATAAAGGGTCAGATCGGCAAATAGAAGGAGCGCTGTCGAAGGATATCAACGAAAGCAGGACTCGAGTGCTCGTTGTTGTTGCTAGTTCAAAGAGGCAAGTCAAGGGACAGAATAGCGATTAGTGTAAACCTGCAAGATAATGTATCTTGGAACACAACCAGGCTCGAAGCTGTATCGGGCATGCGCTGTCTGCCTTATCGTGTCAGCACAGTCGTATCAGTGCTACCGCAAACTGTACGCTTAGCACTGCTACTGCCCCGCCTCCCTCCATCGCCTATAAAAGGGCGTGCTAATAAACCCTTCTTGTTCTTCTTGTTCCTGCAACCATGTAGTTGCCTCTATCCTTAGCGCGACACACATCGCGATACATGGTGTCAGAAGTGGGATCCTACGACAGCTATGGAACTTCTAAAGGCCCCTCCACCTTTGCAACTGACCGGCAACCTCTCTGAGAATTGGAAACGCTTCAAGCAGAAATTCGACCTGTTCCTGCAGGCGACCGCAACGAAGGAGCAACCTCGCAGCGATTCTGCAAATGCCGCACTCCTGCTGAGCATAGCCGGCGATGAAGCGCTCGACGTCTTCAACACGTTCAAGTTCGAGGGAGCCGAAAGCAAGGACGATTACGCAACGCTGGTTGGAAAATTTGAGACCTACTGTGCCGAGGTGAGCAACGAAGTTCACGAACGTTATGTGTTTCGCTCCAGGAAGCAGGCAGATGGAGAACCTTTTGAGAAGTTTGTCCGGGACCTCAAAAAGCAAGCCGCGCAATGTAATTTCGGAGATCAGCGTGATTCGCTAATCAGGGATCAGATCGTGTTTGGCACGAATAACTGAAAGCTGCGCGGGAAAATGCTTCGAGAGAAGTCTTTAACGTTGCTGAAAGCTGAAGAATTCTGCAAGGTAGCAGGGTCTCTCGCACAACGAAACGAGGTCTGGAAAGCCACGGACGACCTGGTCGATGCTGTGTCAAGGCACGCGCCACCATCGCGAAGCAAAAGTGATGATGACTGCAGGAAGCAGTACCGTTGCAAAAAGTGCAACCGACGGCACAGACCCAGACAGCGCCCAGCCTACGGAAAAAAGTGCCATGAGTGTCGAAAACTTCACCACTTCGCGGTTTGCTGTGAAGGAATGTCTAAAGTTGAACAAGTTAGTAAAGACAGCAGCGGTGACGACTTTGACATTCTAGAAGTAGGAACTGAAAGAGGAAGCAGCAATGACTGGGTAGTGGAAGCACAAGTTGCCGGAAGAAATATTTGCTTCAAAGTAGACACCGGGTCCCAGGCCAGTCTGTTACCATTCTCTACGTACCGCAAGACTAGGGAGTCGCAGCAGTTAACGCCCACAAGTGCGGTGCTGAGAGCTTACACGGGGGGTGTCATAACTCACTTCGGAACAACGACACAGGAAGTAACTATCGGAAACGCTTCCGCCACTGTGAAGTTCTTTGTTGTAAAGAACGGCCGTCAAGCCATTCTGGGACTAGATGCAAGCGAAGCTCTGGGACTTGTCCATCGCACGGTGGCTACTGTAAATGCTTCGGAGTACC
>JAJIZL010032029.1:0-32450 GCA_023969395.1 Amblyomma maculatum
TCGGCACCTACCGGTTACGATAAGGCTCGCAGTGAATCTGTCGCTTCTGCCGCCGTTGGAAGCAACGCAAGTGTAGTTTCCGATGTCCGCTGCCGATACTTCACGAATGGTGAGTGTGGACATCTTGTCGAGTGGATTCTTGACGTCAAACTTCGGCGGGTTCACGAGTTCTCCATTCTTTAGCCACGTATACGACAGTGGCGGCTGTCCTTCTGTCGCAAAGCAAGACACCGTCACATCTTTTCCGATGGGGTGGTCCTTTGGAAAGAAGAACGGCTGTATCTTGGGAAGCTCTGCAAAGTCGTGGTGACCAAATTGGTGGAAATATCCGACGAGGACACTTGTTCGTTGCTAACAAATACTATGCGGCGTGCAACATACCCTTGTGAAACGTTTCGCATCGCCTTTCCCCGTAGGTTTGCATTTTCTTTTTGGTAATGCTTACATGGAATACCACGCTTTCAAGATCTTTTTTGCGCGGAGTCATGCGGACTGTACGGACAACACTCTTCGAAAAGATAATGACTCCGTATGCATGTCAGGGACATCCTGCGGTAACAGTGTCAGAAGCACATGGCAACTACTATGCCAAACTCAGCGCCGCACTAAACTACACGAAAAGTATACAAATAACATACGGATTTCCGTGCTTTCTCGGCGTCCCGACTTCATATGTGGCGGCCGATGCGGGGAACGTTTCAGTAGGGCAAGAATGGATATTGGTTGCCTGCGGTGAGCTAGCGAACCACGTTGGAGCAAAGATACTCACCTACGGCCAAGTTGATTTGCGTGGTCATATACACTGTCGAGAGGCACAACAGCATACTTCTGGCCTGAACCATCTTGTTGCTGGTGCGACAAACTCTTGGCAGTTGTGGCATCCGGAAGGTGCTCGGCCACTAAGATATTTATGGTCGTGAAAGCAGAGGCAGCTCGCGTATTAGTGAGCGCGCTCTGCAGGGTGAAATGGATTTCTGAATGCAGCGCAACGTCGAAAGAAATGAGAGGCGAACTTCTCTCTTGCTGCGGGCTGCTGGCGCCACGTAGCGGTTGATACAGTAACTGCGGTGAACGCGGTGCCGGTTTGAACGAGAGAAATCGCTCGAGAGAAAAGCCACGCGCTAATTTTGGCTGCGTGGCAGTGTTCGTGCGACAACGTTCAGTTTCATGTCTTATTTTATCCCGTAATTATTCGGCAGCGGTATAGTGACGGCGCAAATGATGTAGCGAAATAATGTACGAAAAAGGTGGAGCGATTAGTTATTGCACTATAACTTTTGGGCCGTACCGTCATACTATTTGATTACTCAAAGCGGAGAACCAATCCTTCCAATACTATACGACGATTTGAGTCAGTCTATTCATAACAGTCTCACAAGCCGCGCAAGTCTCGTGTCTTCGCGAAGTTCACGGCGATAAAAAATAACGGTGAAGCAAAATACACGTGCTTCATGATCGTGCTAGATAGCGGCATTCAAAACCATCGAACGCCATCAAACATTTTACCAAATGCTATAGTTTGAATGAAATGTTTCTATCTAGTATTGAAAGGACTAACCGAGTATAATATGCGAAATCGCGGGTGATAAGCGCTGCGAGGTGCTCTTCGAAGGTTTTCTGACATGTTTCCAAACTTCCAAAGAAGCGCCTTCCATCGAGATGCAAGTTGGAAGACTGCTGACGACTAAGAATTTACAGTCTTTGCCAAAAATATACAACCCAAGGAGTTTGCTTTAAGCCACGTAACGAATCTTGAGGCGCGCATGCCCCGCGTTCAGTCTCGCATGTCACCTAAAAAATAAAAAAAAAATTAAAAAAAAAAACGGGGCAGGAGCCCCGCTCAGATGCTTGAAAGCAAAAAACCCTCCGGGCTGTATATATTTAAGAAACTTGGAACATCTCGAAAGGAAGTGCTTGTAGCTCAGAAATGGTGAAGGTCCGTGTGCATCACACAAACTCTTTCAGTATAAAATCAATCAGCCTAGTTTGTTACGTCCGTCAGACACCTTCCTATTCAAATGGCCCGCAATAATGCTAAGTATGCACATTTCTTTAGGCCTTTCACTGACCTGTAAGCACAAGCTCCGCCGTTAAGCTGTCCGTGCCGAATCGATTTGTGGCTCGACAGGTGTAGTTCCCCACGTCCTTGGACGACACATTGGGCAGCGTCAGAATGCTGACCGTTTCGCTGACCATCTTAGCAAGGACATCGTTCCCGGAGGATAGCTCTCGGCCGCCTTTAAGCCAAGCGAAATCAATCGGCTCCGATCCGATATGGGCATTGCAGGACACCACAATCTTGGTGTTCACCCGTGGATTCTTGGGAAAGGCGAATGGCTGAATCTGAGGCGCCTCTGGAACAGCGGGACACGAGATTCTCGTACAGGCATGGACCATGAAGCAGCTGTCGAAGGTGGTTATCAAAGAGCATGCGACGAATACTGGAAGTACAAGGCTTACCCTCGCTTCCGCTGAGAACCGGAGTGATTAGGAGAACGAAGGTCAGCCGGATTAGGCATGGCAGCGCAGCAATCATAGCCGTAAGGTGGAAACTGCGCTGGCTAGTTTTTGAATGACAGAGAAAGCGTGCTGCTATTTCAGCAGCCGAACTAGGACTGAATATTGCCACTGCATCGGCAGAGATGTGTGGAACGCAAGACATAAAAGACGGACAACTAGCACCACACCGCGGGATATACAGCAACGACTCGGGAGAAGCCAAGAATCGGCGTGTGTGGTGAACGAGCACGTCTTAAACTTGGCGACGAGCGGACTTAGTCCGAACTCGTAAAGCGGCGGCATGGAGAATTTACTGCAAATACGATGGCGTCGGTGTATAGAGAAGCCGTGTGTGTTTTAACGTGTATACAAAGCACACCAAAATGACCACTGCAGCGGAAAAAGTAACATGGCGGTACTCAGATGGCGCAGAAATAGTGAAGCTTGAATTAAAAAAAACTACAAAAAAACATAAGGAATGAGGTAAGGCGAAAGCGATTTGCAAATACGATCGCTGAATTGGTTAAGCGGGAACAAAAATGTCGATGCAAAAGTGCGCGAAGTCACAGCTTTCCTGCGTTGTTCCCTCCTCAAAGTTGCCGAATGCCTACTCGGTAACGAAGGTATGAAGCTGCAGCAAACTACATCACAGTTCTGTATCGGGGCCAGTCCGGGCGAATGTTGATTTTTCCACGTAAGATGTCGCAGTTATTATAACCAAATGAGTCAGTGACCGAAAAATTTCTTGATTGCGCAGCTTGTTTCAGTTCGCTGTTTTTGGTCGTGATTATTGAGGAAATTTCACAGACTATCAATATTCAATCATCCATTCAAGCCCAAACCTCCGCAAATGTATTGTGACATTAGCAATAAAGTTTTGGTCTATTTTCCGTACTTTGACTTCAACGTCATTAGAACGTGCAAACTTCAAAGTAACTGGCTGTGGCAAGAGTTTTCGTCACTGCTTAAATTCGTTCGACAGCGCCGGAGTTGCTGACATATGATACGCAGACTTGCAGTTTGATATCTCGCATTCACCCGAATCGCGCTGGAGGGCTCCTTACACGTTAGACACAAGTCTGTCTTTCCGTCAACGCAACTTTTATAAAGCCAGCCGGGCTGCCTCCTTCGTCAAGGGCTTCCTGTTCTATATAATTACTGGCACCATTTGTCATCTTTACTCCACAAGCGAGGCACACGAATTCCGCAGCTGGGGCCAGAAGAATATTCAGTAAAGTCCAACCACAACAACCACGTATACTTGAAACAATGGGAAGCAGCTCCGCACATGCGCCAGGAGTTCGACGTTGTCTTACCCTCCACGAATAAAGATGCAGTGTAGCTCGCAGTCCCAGCGGGGTTCGATACCGTACACGTGTAGTTGCCGAAATCCTCGGGGCTTACGGCTTCGATGGTCAGAGCGGCCACGTTTTCAGCGAGGACCTTTACGTGTTTCCTGGAACTGCTCGTCACTTGGTTTCCACCGTGTGTCCAGACGTAACTGAATGGTCCCACGCCGCTCGAAACAGCGCACATGACTGCGATCTTCTGCCCCAACGCAACGTTTTCGAGGAACGAGAAGGGCATAATAGCTGGTCGGCCTGAGGAGAAAAAGAGCCGTGGTCGGAGCAGTTGCAATGACACGGAAAAAAGAGGGCGCCTAGCCAAGGCCAATCCTGAAGAACTCACCGGCATCGAGGCTTCTGCAACGCATAGAGAAGAGCGAACCAATGGCCACTAGCGAGAGTAGCTGCCTGGCCATGTTACGAGAAGGCCTCGGGCCACAAGCTTGCTCGACTGATCGTTGGCTGGTCGTGGGGCAAGATGATGGCGGCGGAGAAGAGAGACAAGTTACCACCTCGGACAACTAGCGCCACTCTGAGGGCATTATGAGAAACTGGCATTGACGGCGGCATTTTTCGTTTTCAAACCGAGCATTGGCAATCGTCTTCCAGACATTAAACATTGGAGACATTGGTCATCGTCTGTTTTGTACAGTATTAAATACGAGCCCTTTTCGCATAGTACCAAGGTGGATGAAGATGCTGTCACTCTTTCACTTTTACGGTTGAGGTCAATGTGAGCGCAGTGTTGTTAAATGAATGAGTACAGTGCAAGCGAGGCCATGACTCGCCAACCTCCCAAGTAGCTATCTACGTTGAGTTCTGGAAGTAAAGGATTCTAGGCGACCTTTATGCTGTGTTTTAAAAATGGCTTTCATGACACAGGATATCGAAGAAGCCCATCAGCCTCACCTTCGACGACCAGCGATGCTGTATAGCTGTCCGAGCCATGCGCGTTGGTCACGGAGCACGTGTAGTTTCCCATGTCCTCGGCGGAAACCTTGTCCAATGTGAGTGTGGCGATGTTGGCTGTGTCTTCCTTGGCGTGCCTGGTGGCGGTGTTGCCTATGCGGCGGTTATTGTGGCTCCACTCGAAGCGAAATGGCCCCTGGCCTCCGATCACCACGCATGCCACGCTGGCCCTTTGGCCCAGAGCGGTGTTCTTGGAGAACGCGAACGGCTGGATGTCGGGAACCAGAGCGTGCGCCGCCGGTGCGTTTCTTCGAGGTCTCTGCGCCGTCGGTGACGCTATTTCTTCGTACCCGGAGCTCACTGACGGGAACTGCCGCACTAATAGGGAATTTTGAGGCAAAACTATAGCTGTTGCAGTCGCGAGAAAACACGCCAGACAACTCCGGTGTACCCAGATCGACGCTGCCAGCTTCATCGCAATTGATGTTGCTCTGTCACGTTTAAAATTCTTGGCGGAGCACAGAAGCGGCCGCAAGGTCCACTAGAAACCGCGCTATGGTGGCTCCTGTCGCTTGGGTCGGCTGCAGCAAACTGGAGAGTATGCCGATGGACAACTAGCGCCACGCTTCGAGAATGCAGTGCACTATGGAAATCTTTTCATTTTTACTGTAAGCCTTTTTTTTTTTCTCGTTCTTGTGTGGTTTGTATTATTTTTTTTTTTTATGAAAGGATGACGATATTTCCCAAATTGTTTTTTTTTTTTGTTTTACATATTCTTTATATAATTATTGAAAAGCTACCGTGGCTTGTAGAGCATTTGTAGCTGTGCCTTACCAGCCAAACTGGGCGCATTACAGGACAGATTTTTTCATTTTACTCCTTTAATGCGCCTGCCACGCTTACGTTATCCTACAAGCTGATTACTCTGTCTGAAACTCTCAATTTTTGACGCCTCGGGTATTTTTTTTTTTTTTTTGCTTTCTACTATTCTGCCACTGCGGTAGTTCTTCCGTCATTGCACTGACTTATCAGTACTGAGAGTTTTATGTCTGTCATGACCAGCTCTATACTGTTTAATTTCATCTAATGAACAATTCTCTTATCTTTATTAATGTCTCATAAAGAGGACTTCTGTTATGGCGCCCTAACCATTTTCCTTTACATCCCTCGATGCAGTTTTGAGTCGTTTTTCTAGTTGTCATCTCCATTTTTCTGACGTATGCTCGAATACTAACCGTAGCACCTTGGTTTTATGTTTTCATTTTCAATGATAAGGGTACGCTTCCCTTCATGTCAATGATCTGCAGTAGATACTTCGCTTAGTTGCATGCACTCCTTGACTATACGTCCAGTTTCTATTATTTTCCATCAAATATTGGTGATGTTTCCCCGAATCGTGTGAACTGTTCCACTCGCAGTTAAGAGGCCTTCTCGGCCGGCCGTCAGTGCGGATGGGTCTTAGTGTACTCGCGCTGAATATGGCTGAACAGATATACAAGTCCCGCTTTTAGAAAGCCGTATACGTGCGCGTTAATTGAACGAACGAACGCTCAGAATGAACGTGAACACGGAGAGAGAAGCGTTCCGAATGGGTCAAATAATGAATTCCAGTCGAAATCAAGAAGGAGAAATGGGTGTCGGCGGGTCATGTATTGCGGAGGCAAGGTAACCGGTAGTTTCTAAACTGGAATCTAAAGGAAAGAAAGCGTAGCAAAGAGCGGCAGAAGGGTGATTGAGAGGATGAGATTAGGAAGTTAGCGGGGATCAAATGGACGCAGCTGGCACAGGACTGGGTTAACTGGAGCGATGTAGGAGAGGCATTTGCTCTGCAATGAGTACAATCAGGCAGGTCACTATGATGATAATGATGAATGTGCTTGCGTAGCTTAGGAGTAGCTTCTTCGCTTGGAAAACTGCATTTCCTTGAGCTTCCAGTCGCAGTTATTCCTGTCAGATGTTGTAGATCATTCTCCTTACCGTAATAATAAAATTGGTTTATCAAAACGTTTGGCTTGCCATCGATGTTGATGCCTTGTTACATGAAAAAGGTGCAAGCGAATAGGAGGCTGCATGATTGTTCAGATTAACTATTGCATCAAATTCTGCCAAAATATGACGTTTCCACTTTGTTGCTAACATGCACTGAATCGTAATGGATAGGTTGTCGTCCATTTGATGTGCGTGACAGTACAGATAAGAAGTAAAAAGTTCAGAAGAGACATTTCGGATCGCGCTTTCCACATAGATGGATGGATAGGTGGATGGATGGAATGGATGGAATATAGGAGCGTCCCCTTTGAAACGGGGTGGTAGCAGTAGCTATCATGCTCATTTTTCTCCCTCTCTCTTAATTATTGATTTAGAATGGTTAACTAAACCATCATTCTATTTATTAAATTTTTGTTCCTACATTAGTAACATTATGTCGCTTCTCTGCTTTTAAGCCACCAATCTTCCAGTCGTTTTTTGCTAGTTTCCACCGCCGGTTTATTCACCCGGCCACTGTTATCTCTAAACCCCAGAGCTTCAGGAACAGTGGAACACACAGGAACACACTTCCTCGACTCTAGCTCCCTCTAGAATTACTGTACATGCTACCAACTACCTTTCGTAGCATATACAGTGACTCTAGCTCCTTTCTGGGACTCGCGCCACCACGTGACCAGAAGCGCGATAGGGCGCCCGCTGCTGCTTGGTCACATGTCTTGTTGAGGTGATGAGGCACACAGTTGGAGGCGCGTATGTCGTCGGCTCGAATCCATATCGCAAACTAGCCTCCAACTTGAGTTGCTAATGCATGCTGAATGTAAATAAAATAGTAGTACAGCAGCCAGAACGCTGCATGAAGAAGGGTTGAACTTTGATACGAAAGAGGGTAAATCTGGCGCCGACGCCATCTCGATGGGTATACCTTCGTTTGTTGACAACGCCAACAGCAACAGGAGACAAATTTTCGTGTAATGGTGCTAGTAACACTTTCGCCTTCGAAAAACAAATACACACGCGAATGTTTCTTCCATTTCTTTTGTTGAACTCGTGGGCTACCTCGAGAAACGAGCGATCGATTTTAAATGCGATGATGCGCTTGGTGGTTACAATGAATGATACGTCGCAACCATTGTAATCCGTTATAGCTGGTTTAACCCGGAAACATATCTTGCTTTCAGGCTGTCGAGACCACTATGAGGACTAGGAGGACAAACCCACAAGGACTTGGGACGTTCTCTACAGCCAAGGTTCTGCAAGTAAGTCTCTCGTTATTGTAATTCCCTGAAAGCTGTGCCAGCAATGCCTAATCAAACCACGATGGTTCAGTGCACAGTTGACGACAGAAACGTGTTTTATGAACTACGAATGCGGGAGGAACATGCTAAAAGGGTGGGCTGCTTTCAGGTATCGGTTACGTAGACCGCTTATGTCCGTTTCGTGCCCGTTACAATTTACATTTCGAGATGTTACGGGAGGGTGAATAAAGTACATTTGCGATATGAAACAAAAGAAGGTACATCTGCTATTAGCCTATCTTACGAAAATGAAACCGAGGTGCCTAAAATCACTGCTATGTTCGGAGCCGTGAGAAATGAATGGTGAGGTGGCAGTGTGTCAAGGAGCAATTCTGCGGAAATGGCGCCTACCTTCCACTATGAGCGGCGCCGTGGCGCTGTCGCTGCCGAAGTCGTTGGTCACGGTGCAGGTGTAGTTGCCGACGTCTTCGGCGGCCACTCGCTCGATGGTCATCATGACGACGTTGTCGACCACCGTGCGGGAGTACTTCGTCCCGCTGTTCACGAGAACGTTGCCGTCCTGTTTCCATGTGAAGTGAAAAGGCTTTCTTCCGAGGGCTGCCACGCACGTGACGCTCACTTTCTCCCCGAGGCTGACGCTTGGTGGAAAAGCCAGCGGCTGGATACGCGGCATGTCTGCGCGCCAGAGGAAATATGCAACGCCAACGCTGTTCGTGCGTCGTGGATACGCGCAGGACGTAACCTGGATCTCCTATTTTACCTTGCGCTGCAGAATGGATCGCCAAAAACAGGCCAAAAACGATGGGCAGTGCGGTCGCGCTGATCCTGCGTCCAGATGAAGCCATGTTTTCTTCGAGGTTGAGTACGGAGATCTCTGCAGATGTAAGGTTGCAATCTAATGGGCGACGACTCTTTCCAGACTGGCGAGGGTGGAGTGAAACAGCGCTTTTCTTTGTATCGAATACACGCATGGGAAGCTGTGGACAGCTAGCGCCACATCGTGGTCGCCGCCTTAAACACTTAGCCCTGCTTCAGACGGGAGACGTTGACATGGGAATGGGCGGGCATAACATCTGGTTCGATATAAGCAATAGCTGTAGGATAAAACGAAAACGATATATTTATGACAGTGTTCATCTGATTATCATATGTTGTATTCGGCGCATTCATCTTGGTGATATCTATTTGTGGATAATCAAAATGTATACGGAACGGCACGCGCATAGGAAGTTTGCTGTGTCAGCGGAAAGCAAGCTCCGATAGGCAACATGGAGTTTTCATGCATCACTGTCAGTTGTACAGTGCCTTAGAATGTTAGACGTGACGCATGCATTATTGGCGGCGCCCAGAAACATTCGGAGATGAAGTGTTTAGGATATGGAAAAACGCGGTCACGTTGATTGCGATCTGCAGCCGAATTCAGTATTCGCTCTTCGTATCATATGTCTGCTTAGGAAAGCTCTATAGGCACGGAAATAACGAGTGCCTGAAATTGGTGTTAATGTTACGAAGGATGATGGCATGGAAATTGCCTCTCATGTGTACTGTGCCGTAGAATGTTTAAACCGTAACCTTACGAAAGCTACGAAAGCGTTATCCCGCTTGGTGGAGGAATAGGCGCTACAAGGAATACGCCTTATGTAGCCACCTGATCCTGGTGAGCATTATCATGGAAGTATGCGTGAAGTGTACAAATATTTCTATAGTGATGCTTTTTTGCAATAAACTGAAGTATTTCGAAACCACTATGTAGCACGTAACACTTTATCACCGCGAAGCATTCTTACTGGCGTGATAATTAAACCCTTCTCACTTTTCCTGCAGGTATCGCAATTCGTGCATTGTAGCGTACCGCGTATACAACTTCCTTTTCTGCGCATTCAGCGACACTGACCTGTAACGAGCAGTTGGGCGCTGTAGCTGTCGCTACCGACCGCGTTCGACGCTCGGCACGTGTAGTTCCCCACGTCTTCCGCTGTCACTTGTGGAATTGTGAGCGTCGAAAGAGTCGCCGTCAGTGTCTGGTGCACAGCCCGTGCTCCTGGAGTCACTGGTCGGCTATCTTTGAACCAGGCGAACCGAATTGGCTGTGCACCCCGGATAGCGATGCAGGACACAACGAGTGTCTCGAGCAGAGGGTGGTCCTTGGGGAAGTAAAACGGCTGCAGCCTAGGTGCCTCTGTGAACCGTGGAACAAAGAGCGAGATAGAGAGTGCGCGTTAAGGAAAATTGGAAGCGCCGTTCTTCACATGATTACTCCTCTTGCATGCATGCTCTCAATGTTACCTTGCTCCTTCGCCGTAGAAGAGAAGACTATTCCGAGTAAGAAACCAGTGAGCCAGGCTAACGTCCGAGGAGACATGACGCGCACCTTGTCTTCGTTGGTGTCCAGCACCTTGTGTGATGTTCGGGGAGCAGCATTTATATGCACTCGCAATCGACGATACGGACAACTAGCGCCACGTAGGGGCCGCTACAGGAACCATGCAACAGCGCCCGGGCCCCGCCGGGGTGGTGCAGTGGTAAGACGCCCGACTACTGTGCCGGAGTTCCCGGGTTCGAACCCGACCATCGGACAAGCAAAACTCACGGACTGGAACGCGTTCCGCGGGGCTTGCAAAAAATCTGAAGGTGGCATTCAATCACTAGAAGACTGGAGCGGCATGTTGACAGAAACGCGAGACAAATGCACAAAAAGTGTAAGACGAACAACAACAACGCCCGAAGTAGACGGGCACCTTCTGCGACTATGGGAAGCCAGACGCCGTCTCACCAAAAGATGGCGGAAGCAAAAACACAACAGGAAACTAAAGCTAAAGATAGCAGAAGTTACGGCAAAAGCTGAAGAATACGCAGCGCAACTCGCGAGACAAAATTGGGAACAATTCAGCGACTCGCTTAAGGGAACCTTAGGTACGGCCAGAACCTGGAATCTCCTAAGAGCACTAATCGATCCGACCAAAACAAAATCAGAAAACAATAAAAGCATCCACAGATTCATCCACTCCTTCAAGGGCTCGGACACCGACCTTTTAGAGAAGGCACGAAAAAAATGTTTCGGTGATCGCAACCCCTCACGATACCAAGGAAACTATCGCGGAGCCGAAAACGAGAGACTCGACCGCCCAATAACTGTGGAAGAAGTTTATGCGGCCATAAGGAATACGACCAGAAACACGGCAGCAGGAGCCGACAGAATCGACAATGCCCTGATCCGAAACCTGAGTGACGACCTCATACAAGAGCTCGTAAGTTTTCTAAACAAACACTGGGAGGAGGAGACGGTTCCCGAAGAGTGGAAACACGCCGAAGTAATTATGATACCTAAACCTGGCAAACAGCTCCAAATTGAAAATCTCAGGCCCATATCGCTCACGTCGTGCCTCGGCAAGCTTTACGAGCGGGTGGTGCTGCAAAGACTGCAAAATTTCATGGAAGATAATGAACATGTACCCCATACCATGTTCGGCTTCAGAGCAAAACTCTCGACGCAGGACGTGCTGCTTCAAATACAAGAAGATGTGCTCCGCAACGTACCCCGAACAGGTGAAAATGTCATAATGGCCCTTGACATCAAGGGAGCATTTGATAACGTCAGTCACGAAGCGATCCTTAGAGGTCTAGACGACCTGAACTGCGGACGCAGAATCCACGGGTACGTCAAAGCCTTCCTGTCAGATGGAACTGCCACCATCGGCATGGGAGACCTTCGATCGAACAAAATTCACACGCCAAACAAAGGAACACCACAAGGATCAGTCATCTCACCTATCCTCTTCAATATAGCTATGATAGGTCTAGCACGAAAACTAGAGAAGATCGAAGGCATCAGGCACGCCATGTATGCAGACGACATAACAGTCTGGACGAACACCGGTTCCCTCGGGGAGAAGGAAGGAAAACTACAGGAAGCGGCCTCCTGTGTACAGAAATATCTCGGAGAAAGAGGACTCGCATGCTCGACCGAGAAATCGGAACTGCTTCGAGTGTGGAGAGGCAAACAAAACCGGACCGTCCCAACCAGTGAGAGCCTGAAACTCAACATCTACCTGGAAGGAATGCCCATCCCTGAAAAGACCAAAATAAGAATATTAGGTATGTGGGTTCAATCGAACCAACGCAGTAGTCACACTTTTACCATGCTCAAAACTACAACGCTACAAGTGACACGCATGATCACCCGCATCACCAACAGGCGGCATGGCATGCGCGAAGAGGACACACTAAAACTAGTTAGAAACCTGGTAGTGAGCCGAATTATGTACAGCCTGCCCTACCAGTGCCTCAACAAGAGTGAAATACAACAAGCTGATGCCCTGCTACGCAAAGCGTATAAGACGGCGCTCCGATTACCGCGCAACACGTCTACAGAAAAGCTCATGGCGCTTGGATTGCAAAACACATTCGAAGAACTACGCGAGGCGCAGCTTGAGTCGCAAAAACTCAGGCTGCTGCAGACAACGACTGGAAGAGCGCTTTTACAGAGACTCGGATACTGTGAGCAGATGCGAGAAATAGCGAGGACGGTAACGATCCCCGACGAACTTCGCAAGTCCCTCAAGGTAGCTCCAATCCCGAGAAACATGGACCCTAACCTCAACCAAGGTAGAAGAGAAGCAAGGGCCAATTTTATTCAAAAAACATACGCTCCTGAAGACACGACTGTGTATGCAGACGCGTCCTCGAGAGGAGGACAGAACAAAATTGCAGTGGCCACGGTGGTCAATTCGTCTCTACGCGAAGTGACCAGCGCCTCTATCCGACACTGCACAGCAGCAGAGGCCGAGGAAGTAGCCATTTCTCTAGCGGTGGCGGAGGGCTATAGAGCTGGGCGGTCGCTAACGATACTCACGGACTCTCAAACAGCCTGTCGAAATTTCATGAATGGTAGGATTGGTCGTCACGCGCTTCGTATACTCCTCGAAGCGAGCGACAGATTTAAAAACCACGAAGAAAACAAGACCAGACACAAAATTATATGGGTACCGGGGCACATGGGGGTGGCAGGGAACCAAGAGGCTGACAGGATAGCTCGAGCATACACTACTTTCCGAGCATCCGACGGGTCCGCGGAACTTTTGCCAGCACCCAAGGCATACTCGGCCATACTAGAAAACTATAGAGGAAGAAGAATGCGATATCCCCCACCGCACAGTTCTCTCACCAGAGAGGAAACTGTCATATGGAGACAATTACAGACGGGTTCATACCGAAACCTACACATACTAAACAAAATGCACCCTACCTTATACGCTGACAGATGTCCGTGGTGCTATGAAAAACCAACACTGTATCACATCACATGGGCATGTCAAAACATAGATGTGGTCCCCAAAATTCGAAACCCGAGTGCGGAGCAATGGGAGACTCTGCTGTCCAGCGACCGCTGCGAAGACCAGAAAGGTCTGGTACAGCGAGCCCAACGGGCGGCAGCAGCCAGCGGAGCCCTGGACTGAGGGCAACCGACCATTGTAAAAAGTGGACGAAGTCGACGGAGAAGACTCTTGTGGATACAACAAGCAGACATCTCTGAAGACGTCCAAAAACCGCCAAATAATATAGGACTAAATAAAGTTTTTCCTCCTCCTCCTCCTCGGCGGCTGCGTTTCGATGGAGGCGAAACGAAGAGGCGTCGTGTGCTGTGCGATGTCAGCGCACGTTAAAGATCCCCAGGTGGTCGAAATTACTCCGTAGCCCTCCACTACGACTCCTCTTTCTCTCTTTCCACTTTCATTCCCACCTTCCTCCCTTCCCTTACGGCGCGGTTCGGGTGTCCACAGAGCAAGTGTGACAGTTACTGCGCCTTTCCCTTCCTGTGAACCAATTTATTAACAGCGCCCGGCGATTTCAGCCTCTTTCCTGCGCAAGCTTTGCCTTCACGCGATAATCTTGCGTGAACCTACCTTTACCAACTCCACAACTCCACATGCGGTGTCGAAAGTGATACGAAAAAACAATTACGAAATAAAAGTGATATATACGTTAGTGAGAAATACCGCTTAGTGTCAGCTTCACACCTCACTGCGGCTATCGCCTGGAAAGGTTCTACAAGAAATATCACAAATGAGCGTAATGAAAGTTGGAAAAAAATTGAAATCAGTTTACATATTACTGATCCATAACCAGATATTCTTGCTGCAAATTCTTTAGGCAGCAGATGTACTTACGCTTTTTTTACGTAACGAACTTATAGGAAGCTCAAAACGCCCTGCAAGTATAGTGCATTAGCGCATACGCTTACATTCACCACCGGAAACCGTTTCCAATGAATGCTTACGAATACGTTGGTTAGCATACACAATGCATTCGTTTACTAGTATACACCATAGTCGTTACCGTGATGCATCATGCTGATTCCGTTGTCCAACGCCTATCAATGGTCAGATGGGGTACAACGACGGAGGGTTTACATGTGAAGCGCCAGTCGCGACGACAACAGAAACAATCCTCTCGCACCCACCAGTGACCCAGAGCTCTGCCTCAAAGCTGTCGCTTCCCACGTCGTTCTCAGCCCGGCAAGAGTAGTTGCCGATGTCCTCGGCGCTGACGTTAGGGACGGTCAGCACGGATACGGACTCGGTGATCATCCTGGAGACTGCCTTGTGCCCTGCTGTCGGCAGCGGACGGCCGTCTTTCAGCCACGAAAAGCTGAACGGCGGCTTTCCACGGTTGACGATGCACGTGACTGCGACGGTCTGTCCAGGCAGGTGATCTTTCGGGAACGCGAAGGGGTGAATCCTGGGCGCGTCTGAACGAGGTGCGCGAAATGCACGAAGTTTAGTCGCAAAAACGAGGAGAGGGACGCGTTGCTGGTGATACGAGGGCGAAGTGTCTTGTGCCTACCTGCTTCAGCATCGACGCTCATTGCCAGAGTTGTCAGTATCGCGAAGAGAAGTGAGACCGGCATGGCCAGTTCGTACGACGTAGACTGCGGAACAGGGTCGACTGAACCAAGGTACGCTCCGCCGCTGCTTTTATGCCGCGCGAGACAAGTCTCCGCATACTTTAGCCACTCAGATAGGGCATGTGGCGCCACGTATGAACGCTACGGAGAACTGTAGGTGAACTTACGAAGCAAAGGAAAGCGGAAGCTAAAACGAACGACAAGCGTGTGAGATCAAAACTAGTTTTGAGTCCTGCCTTTATTTAGATTGCTCATAACATAATAAATTGCACGAACATTTTAAGCCACCGGGTGGATTGAGCGTAAATGAATATAACTTACATGTGCTGCAGCTTAAAGAATATAATTGCAAGCGGGAAAGGTTGGTGGTCCAACCTTCATTGATTATAGCGCCATTAATGTGTATAAAGCAATAATGTTCTCCGCTATAGAGATTACACTATCAGCGCCGCATTAGCACCAGCGTCGTATAATAAAATGCATCTGTCTCCGATATACTTTTAGCGACAAATGAAGACAGAAAGCGTCATTTTTTTATTTCAGTTTGGTGCATTTGAAATAGCGCCCAGTAAGGAAGTGCAGTCGCGCTATTGGACGGTTACGGATTTGAGGACCTGGAATGCATCTGACAGTAGAGTTTTCCGGTTCACATTTTTGTTTGCTTCAGAAGGATGTGGCGTTAGAGCTTAACATGAGTGCGACGTGAATATAGGCGGATTGAAGGCATAATTAATTTCTCCGCTTAGCGGCAAAGCTTGTTCAGAGAACAACACAACACCCTTTCTTCTGCGGTAGAGAGATGAATGAATGCAATGGGACTGCCCCTTTCCCTTTTTAAAGTGAAAACATTTCTTGTTTGATGGGTGGTTTAGACAGGAAGTGCCCGCAGAAAATATCTGCACGGAATGACATTCGAAGAAACTGCCTGCGGCGGAAATCGAGCCACTATCCCTCTGATCCCCAACGGAGCGCGCAAACCACTACGCCACACCGGTTTTGCCAGAAACACATCGTAATTATCCTTTTCCAGCATGAGGATGATGTTACAATGACAATGACGCTGCAATTAGTGATAATTATGATAATAGTAGAGATGAGGTGATAATGACGCTGCAGTTAGTGATAATGATGGTTGTACCAATGACTATAATGGTGAATTTAGTTTATAATGATGATGGTGATAGCAAGGATGACAGTGACGGTGCAGTTAGTGAAAGCAGTACTGTAAAGTAGCTTTCGTCATTTCCGCTCTTAAGCAGACTTAAGTGTAGTCGCAATTTTCCTCCGAAGTCCCCTTCCAAAAGATGATCGTGAATACGCAGCTGCATGGGCGTCATACGCTGTACATCCTACGAATAAACATGTATTGAGTGCATAATTCTGTATGAACGCCGAGGTCATATGCTGTTACTTCCCTGCTCCGATTGGATGCACGTAGCATTGGGAAATTCGCATCCTTTGCGTCTTGATTTCAGTGCTCAAAACAGCTCGCAATATTTCGTGGACCTCTTAACCTCAACGCACGGATTTTTCAGTTTTTTTTTTCTTTTTTGAGGAACAAGACACTTTTTTCGCTCTCATGTCCAGCACCTGAAACGTTCGACAAAGCGTCCACGCCTCTCTTGCTTGCGTTTCGGTTGTACCGAACGATACCTTTATACAGTTCCGAAAGGTTTGAAAATGGGAGATTCAGGTAAAGATTCCTTCATTCCCATTTCGCGTTTTGCTTAAAAATCGTGGCATGATCCAGACACACACACGCTTGCTCCTTCTATGATGCAACGAGCCAATCATTGGCTGAGACGGCTTACCGGTGACGACGAGCTGCGATGTGACGCTGTCCGATCCGGCTGGGTTGCTGACTGTGCACGTGTAGTTCCCGATGTCCTCGGCACCCACTTCGATTATCGTCAGGGAAGACACAGTTTCGGAGAGCCGCTTCACTTGGTACCTCTGACTGCTGGCGAACCTTGCGCCGTCTTTCGACCAGAAGAATTCGAGCGGCTCGCTGCCTTCGAATACAGCGCAGTGTACACTGACCTTCCTCTGCACTTGCTTGATCGTGGGGAACGTAAATGGTTGCACCCTCGGGGGCTCCCCTGAAATGTTTCACGCAACTTCATGTCTGCGTCAAGACAGGCTTTTTGGGGGTTCTTACCAAAGCTCGCTAGGCTCGGTGATATCGCAAATGTAGTGCGCGCTTACCTGTGAAATCCGCTGTTACGCACAAAACGACGAGGATGAAGATGATGGTTCGAGATTGTACGGAAACCGCCATTGCCGACGATGACTGCAGAGCGCGTAGATATATGCGCGCTTCTCTGGCCCTTTCGAGAATACTGGCCAGTGTTCTCTGCAGTAGCTGTGTAGCGCACTCGACCGACGATACTTTGAGCGTTCTTGCGGACAGCTAGCGCCACTTCGTGGACGAAGTTAGAACCTTGGAAGGGAGCGCAGCTGTTGGTGCCGTTTGAGGAGACGCTACGGCTTCGAAGACAGTAGCGCTGCGGCGAAGCGTAATGTCAAATTATAGTCCGTGTAATGAGGACCTTGATTGAGAGCAATCTGCTGTCGGTGTTTCCGCGTTCTTCATAAAAACCAGTGCCTTTGACACTTGTGATGAAAACTACATGTCTTGTTTGTGATTGCAACTTATAGCACGCTGCAGGTCCATTGGTGATATCGGTATAAGAAAAACAGAAAACCTTGGTCATAAAGAGAGGTTCAATGCGCTGATGGATCGCACGTAAGTTGATAGGAAAGGCACGCCAGCGAACATACCTGTTACCAGCAGAGTCGCTGTGAACCAGTCGCTTCCTTCGTTGTTGGACGCCGAGCACGTGTAGTTGCCGATGTCTGCAGCGGATACTTGGTGCACGAATAGGGTCGACATCTTTCCACCGAAGTGTTCGACGGTGTACTTCCCGCCGCTGTCGATCTTCTTTCCGTCCTTAGACCACAGGAACTGGAGCGGTTGCTTTCCTTCCACCGCGAAACAGGACACCGTAATGTCCTTGCCCAGTCGGTGTTGCTTTGGAAAGAAGAATGGCTGAATCTTCGGTTTTTCTGGAAACGTTGCAGTGAGAACGCTGTAAGGCCGGCTGAAACGAGAACAATTTTCAGCTCGCCGAAGTCGGTATTTGCTCGCCATTTGAGATGTCTTCAGAAACGCTCGCAGCGATCACGAGGCAACACACAGTGACGAGCAGAATGGAAAGCAGAATGGAACACCGCATGCTACTGACTTTGTGTGGGAAAGGAGACTGAAAGCGCTGGCCCTCACCGAGTCGTGAAAGCGAATGCTCGGACCTCCGAAGCGGAGTTTACGAAAGCTTATTTGGCGGTATGGACAACTAGTGCCACCTGTCGGAAAAGTTTTGACATAATTTAAGTTGGTGACTGAGCGCGACTTCTCATTTTCAAACGTAGTGACGCCAGCCGTGCCTTCTCAATTTGCTGCGCAGAAAGGGCTCACCAACAAAGTGATGACGGACAAAACACGGCGGTAACGTATTTCTGAACATGGTGGGGAAACTGATGCAAGGAAACCACACGAAAATGCAAGGGATTCAGTAGGTATAAAAGTCGCCGCATCCACAGGCGACATTGATGTCTCAGAAGCCACGGGTTCCCGCAGGCGCCAGAGAATACAGTGAACGGGCTTTGAGTTCATGAGCGGGTTAAGAATTGAAAGTTGCAGTGACTGTAATGGTGGCAAGACATATGGTGTCAGTGAAAAATTAACGATGCAAACAAGCCATTTTGGCCTGTACAGTATTGAAGCAACACCTTGCATGCTAATCGATTCATGAGTAGTTCTCTTAGTTGGCTTATTTTATGCATCAACATCTGTTTGCCCGTCTGTTTTTAGCCACTTGTTTGATATAGAAATAACTTCTGTGTTAGGAAACAAAGTGCGTAAAGAATATAACTGAGATCACCTACGGCACGCCGACCAAAATCCCGCATTTGGTGGCTCGCATGCAGCGCTTGGCGCAGGTTCCCAATGTAGCATTTTTTTTCTCTCAATTTGCTAGCTGTTTGTAACGCTGTGATGCGCAGCACACCCGTCTAAGTAGATGCAATTGACGGGATGGGTTGTTCTCCTTACGGTCTTATGCACAGCGTGTCATTATTTGTGGGCCCGCTGTTCAAATGTTTCCTTAGGCTCGGTGGAATGTCGTGTCTTGTCCATGAAAATACATTTACGGTGCAACAAGCTTACACGATTCAGAAGCCAGGTGGCGTTGTTCATCGGTGATGGAGAATGAAACCTTAATCGCAAAATCAGAATGCGTAAATCGCGACAAATACTTCCGCGAAGGAGACACTTGTAATGATCGTCGTGTAGGCTTAAAGGGACACACGGAGCAATTCTACTTAGTCGTTGTTCTCCATAAAAATGGATTATCTCGCTCTTTCTGGTTACGTTCACGCTTGTAGTTGCAGCAAATTAGTCGCGTTTATCTGCGAGAAATGTTCGATTTAAAAACATTACTGCCATCCGATTCAAAATTGTGACGGCCTTGCCGAAAAAGGACGGGTACCACCATTTTGGAGTGAAGAGAGATGTAGCGTTGCCTCCGAGATCCACGTCCGAAAAACCAGCTTCGATGCACTTGTTTACTTGCGAAATCGGCCGATCATGGCGACACCTGCAGTCCATCTTTTCGTTTTGTTCTTTTCTGGCTTTTAAGATCTCCGTTTTCGGGTGTAGTTATCTCACTATGATTAGAATGCAGTGCTTATGTTGACGCGGGCTAGCTGCAATCAGTCCTCAGAATCCCTCTACAGTGCGGCCTAGAGCGCCCGCCTTGTCACTTCTTTTTTGGAACTTTTGACGGAGTAAAAAGGAAAACAAAATATTCGTGGACAGCACTACGCGCTGACAAGAACTTTCCGCAAATTCTCAATGTAGACAGAGCGTATAATATGTTTCATGTTTCACTGAAGTTAGGCGAAAAGAAACGCACATAGTGTCGTGGTCTGTGTCTGTAATTATAAACCAATCTTGGTGGATCTGAAATATAGCGTTTCGCAGTTCTGCACATTTTCTCAGCATTGGTCGTTCCGGTGCTGGCATAAATATGTAGTCAAAAGCGTCCGTGGAATGATACTTCGATGCTAGACAACCTCAGGTAGCAGAAAAATTGATCCGCAATTTTCGATAACGGCATGCTTTATAGAACATACACGCTTTGGCAGAACTATGCCCATTTGTAGTTTATCGTCAGTATAACGAGCGATATCGATTAAATTGGCAAAGCGGTAAATCGCCGCACATTATCTTACCAAATTAAGTGAAGCACCTATTTTTCATTGCATCGAAACACCCGCTTATGGACTCAGACCTCTGAAATCTTACTTCCCACTGGAAGAATTACGGCGTACCGCACAAAGACAGGCCTACCTTCAACTATGAGCGCTGCTGTGGCGCTGTCGCTGCCGAAGTCGTTGGTCACGGTGCAGGTGTAGTTGCCGACGTCTTCGGCACTCACTCGTTCGATAGTCATCGTGACTATGTTGTCGACGACGATGCGCGAATGCTTCGTCTTGGTGTTCGCAAGAAGCCTGCCGTCCTGCTTCCAGACGAAATCGAAAGGCTTTTTTCCGGTCACGACGACACAGGTGACGCTCACCTTCTCTCCTAGATTGACATTTGCCGGAAAAGCCAGCGGTTGGATTCGTGGCTGATCTGCATGTGAAACCCCAACCTTCGTCAGCAAACCTGCAGATGCTCTCCTGAGTTTCAGACTAATATACATCTACCTTGCGTTGTGGCGTGCACGCCGGCGAGTAGTCCCAAAGCGAGGAACACTGTAGTCGGGTTGGTCCAGTTGTGCGTGCCGGCCATGCTGTCTCCGATTAAACTGCATCTCCAGCTCCGCGTCTGGCAAGGGAGTAACTTTCTTTTGCTCCGGCGCTTAGAGACTGCGGACGACTAGCGCCACATAGGGGCAAGCGTCGCAAGCGAATAGGGTCGCAGGTTGAGGCTGCGCCGTCTATCGTGGATTCATTTCGGTTCATGGCTTTTTTTCTTCTTTTTGTTTCGCTGGGACTTGATACAGGCAACGTTCCGAATTTCGAACGCGTTAACGCTGGCGAAACTTTCCCGTTTCACATTTTTTGTGTACTGGAAGGTGGCGGCTGAACAGAATAAAGAATACCACCGTGAGTGCGAAGCGTTCATCTCCAGCCCAAATCTCTCTGGTATTGTAAATTGTTAAGTTCATCAACTTGTAAAAACGACCAAGCATGCTTCTGCCCGAGTTATATATAAGGATGAGAACACAGACACGTATATAAAACAGTCCACTCCTGGAAAGTTCGAACTTGAAGGGAACCAAACATTATTTAGTTATGCCGAGCTCGTATTGACAGGAGCCTTTTTAATATGCCAGGTAATAACGGAATCGAAGTGCAGTTCGAATAAACTGACCCTTCGAATTAAGCCAGTTCAGATTAACGAGGATCGTGTTGTAATTGATTGCGCTAAGTCATTACAGGCTGATTAACGACTCTATATACAGCGATCGCAGAGTGCGCAGTTTCGGATGGTTTGCGCCAGGGCAATAAACTTGTAAGGACCGATGACGGTGCCGCTGCAGTAATACTGTGTGCGAATTCGTATGGCAAATAACGCTGTTCGCTGCCGCACCTGACTGGCTACAGCACAAAGTTGTGAATTCCTCCCGTTACGACTGCGCAGTATTTCAGCGGAGGCGAAGTCGAAAATCACTTTCCTACCGAGTTTTCTATAAATTGAAAGACTAAGAAATAATTTATTCGGTGGTCGAAATTAATGTTCAGCCGTGCTCTATAGGCATCTCTAAGCGTGCACAGTGTTCCTTTGTCGAGTCATCATCGTTATCAGACCACCTAAACCAATCCGCCCTTTTCACAGGGCAGCTCTGCGCATGCGCGCCCCTCTCCTGGTTGAAAACAAACCACTAGCCCCAATTGCACATGCGCATTTCTTAACCTCCGCGATCGGCGATACCGGCGCTGATTTCGGAGGCCATGCGCAGTTCATATTCGTTACAGGCGTATGCGATAGATGGCGGTAGCTGTCAAATGTACACATTGCTATTTCGCAGGCGGCTGCGTCTCCCAAGGACGTTCTCAACTAGCAGAAGACGAAATTTCAAGCACTCTCCGGAGGACGCCTAATTTTGTGAAGGTTGATTAGAGGCCTTTTCCAACGTACAGGGAGCTTGTCCACATTAAACTATAACCCTTATCATGCCGTGGCATTCAGGTATCGAGAAACTGACCTGTGACAAGCAGCTCAGCTGTGTGGCTGTCAGTGCCAGCCTTGTTCGATGCGCGACACGTGTAGTTTCCCACGTCCTCCGCCGTAACCCTCGGAATGGTGAGCGTCGAAAGCGTTTCCGTCAGTGCTTGGGCCACGGCCCGATCTCCGATGGCGACGGGACGGCCATCCTTGAACCAGGCGAACTTCAGTGGTCGGCTCCCACGAATCGCAATGCAGGACACCACTAGGGTCTCGAGCAAGGGGTGGTCCTTTGCGATGTACAAGGGCTGCAGCCTGGGGGGTTCTGGGCAGCGTGCGGGCAGCAAGGATGGTATGCTTGGTTAGAAACGCAAAGGCAAGCTGGGAATCCATTGTTGGTCATTCAGTTTTACCTTGGGCGTTGGCTGCGAGAAGGGCAGACCACGGTGCAAGCAGGAAGACGAGGATCCTTGTCGACTTAGAGGAGATCATCGTGCCTGTCTTCTCTCTGTCGAAATCCACGGTCTTCTGTGGCACGATTGGCCTTAGTTTGAGAGAGTGCTGTGGAGTGTAGCCAGCGGCACAGACAACTGGCGCCACACTGAGGTGGAAGCAAGAACTACACATCTGTGGCAGCGCGGCATGTTTGAAGGCGTATTTAGACGCATATTGAGCTGCGTTACTCGGCAAATATTTTCCACTTCTGGAGTCTTTGACCGCATTCCTAAAAAAATACAGGTGCTTCCTTTGTTTTCCTTTATGAAACTTATATGACACTGCAACGCTGATAGAAACGGTCATAGTGCAAATGTTTTCCCTAGAGGAATTTTAATTTTTCTGGCCGCTCAGTTACGTCTCAGTCTATTTGTAACTTTTACACGGCTGGACGAATTTTATTTTCATCCTTTTCAGGGCTGCGAATGATGCCATGCGTATTCGCAAGTTACAATAAGATGTTCGCTCCAGTACATGAATATAGTCGTTTCACCACCATCATATGCCAATGGCCGTCCTGTGTTTAAAGCGACATTCCGAAAGACTAACGGCACTATATTCTCGTGGTTCCATAAACCGGGGGGCGGTCGCCTCTATAATCGCGTGCGGAATACTTTGCATGCAAGGCATTATTTTTCTGCATGGGCTGGGCTTTCGCGCAGCCAATCAGAAATTCTTGTTCATTTTCACGAAGGGAAGGGGTAGCGCATAATTCAAGATAACGAAATTTCTTGCCCACCCACCTGCAACTACGAGCTCTGCAGTGAAGCTGTCGCGTCCGACAGCGTTCGTAGCCTGGCACGTATAGTTTCCCACGTCTTCGGCGACCACGTCGATGATGGTCAGCACGGAGACGGAGTCGGTGACCACTTTGGAGATGACATTGTGACTCTTGGTAGACAAAGGGCGGCCATCTTTGAGCCACTGTAATTCCAGCGGTGGTGTACCTTGGCGGGCAACGCAGGTGACGGCGAGGGTGCGTCCCAGTGGGTGATCCTTGGGAAATGCGAATGGGTTGAGCCTGGGAGGCTCTGCGCGCAAGATGTTGCGCGCCGCGCGCTCTTGTTAGTTTAAAATGGCAACGAACTCGAATGTACGTCATCGGCCTACCTGATTCGGTTTCGGCGACCGACGCCAAGGCCGCTACAATCGAAAGGACGGTGACGAGCATCACTTCATGTGGAGGGAAGGGGCTCCCGGTGGAGTCGGTACGCTTTCTGCGGCAGGGTTGGGCTGCATCCGGCTTTTATGCCATCGCTGCCAGCGCCCCATCTGATATAGCGGTCGGTTGGTAGGACTTGTGGCGCCACATGTGGGGAGTAGGGGTAACTAAAATGGAATATGAAAGGAAAGCATGCCGCATCGAGCTGGTCTTGGCAACGAGGGAACGACCATTCCGGCTTCCATGCTGTTTTTGAATGGGTCTTGGCTGTATATCTGAAGAGCAACGACATCGAGCACGTGTTCCCTTTCTAGAACTGGCCTTTGAGACGAATTGTGACGCAGGCAGTTCGGCGGGCATCACGGTGTCGACAGTTTCTACAATTCACTCTGACTGCATCATGGATATGCAGCGCAGCTTTTTGTTTCGGCTGCATGTAGTGACGCCGAACAGTAGCCGTTCTGTGTTCAGTTTCAGGATGCACTGCTAATGCAATATATTTTGATTTTTTTTTTGTATATTATAGAGGGGAGCGACAGGGGAGCGACAGAAACAATAAAAGCAGGCGCCTTCTCCGGTTTCTGCATGAAAACGGTTTACACGATTTCTTATATTATGCTTTATGGCAAGTTTGCGAAATAAAAAAAAAAAGAACTAAACTGTTTTGAAATTAGTCAACAATGAGCCTTTGTGAAGTCAGCGTGCTGTCGTCGTCTGTAGCAATGAGGACACAAACATGCATAGAAACGAAGAGCAAATATGTATGAAACCCTCTTAAAATCTTAGCTGAGTGCAGAGGAAATTGACGGTCGATCATCATTCGATTGATTTCTGAATTTCCGAGTGAGCTGTATTGTGTGCGGTTTTTCAACGAAGCATTATACTCACCGTTCAAGCAGTCAGCCAACAACTTCAGCTAAAGCGGGGTGAAGAATCGCGTTTTTTTTTTCGATTAAACGTGCTGAACGTCAGGGCCTTTTAAAGGGCTGGGCTCGACAGAGGTTTGATTTTAGCATTTAGGCGAGCGTTACTGAACTCTAGGTGCAAAATCAGTGATGCGATTAGCCGAGGTCAATTTTGAGGACCTTTTGGTGCAGGAAAGCCGTCGTATGGCTCAAATACGCGCCGCATATTCCTCTGTACAAGACACTTCTTTGTTATTGTTTTTTTTTTCTGGACTTCTCCGGTAAACTTATATGTGGCGAAAAATAACGCCCACCCGCGATATATATTTCGTCGTTTCGAGCAGTCGTGTTGAAATAGAAAAATCGACATGTGAAAGAGAAATGGAATCGAATTTTTTTGCAGAATTGAAACGCAGCGCGATCTCCTAGAGCTGTCCATTTTCGTCGGGGCCCAGTTCAGCCTGCGAAGTGACAGGCGCGCGCTCCTTGGCGCCATCTGCGCATGCGCTCGCTGCGGAATCCACTCTAGCGCAACGCGCATTGCTAAAACGGCATTTTAAACTGTTCTCTCTACGGATAAAAACGCATAATCGTGCACGTCTCTTAACGTGTTGCGCCAACCGAGCTACGGCATTTGACGTCCCCCGTGAACCATATATCCATAAGCCATGCAGTTTCGGTAGCAAATAGACTATTTAGGTACGTCAGTGCAGACGGTCAGACAGTATGAAAATAAGGCAGTCTGTCAGTTACAAAATGCACTGGAAACAAGTAAACTTAGATTGCGCCTCAAACATTGTCTTATAGCGCAAGATTGTATCGTTAAATTGCAATGCGAAAGCGTGGCCGATGATTGGCGACACAACACCGGACCGCGTACATCGAGACTTCTTTTCCTTTTGAGGGTCACTACACGCTCCACCGGCATTGCCTTCAGATCGGCGGCAAGCTGTCTTTCTTTGTAAGGACGGCACGAGTTTTCGTCGAGTGGCGAGATTTTTCTAACCAGTTTTCTTGGAGATAAATGTTTTGCTACCACCGGACAGACGCCAACGTAGCAAGAAAAAGACAGATAATCAACTGTTACTGGGAACAGCGGTTGGCCGGAGTTTCCTCCGGAATGCCAACGATTGGGAATATCAGCGTACGCGCACGTCTTACACCACCCGTCGTAGGCCAACTTGGCAACTGAATTCGAGCCAGATGGGCCAGGACCGTATAGTTTATAGTAAAGGCTTTCCTTCAACCTCGAATCTAGTCCGGTAAGCGATACGCTACTACGGGTGTTTTCCTTTAAACAGTGACACGGGTTGACATAGGTGTAGTGCTAACCATTTTTCGAACGAGCTATCCCTGACCACTCCGCGCGCCTTCTGGCTGAGAGTTTGTAGGTTTTTACTGCGATAGCAATTCTTCTCCAGGTTTCGGCCCTTCGCGTCGTCCCGGGAAGGGCCACGTTTGACCTTGAGCAGCCGCGAAGAAAGAAGAAGGAGGAGGAGAAGAAGAACGTTCGGTCACCTGCAACTAATGCTTTCGCTCCACATTCGTATGTGGTCTGGTAGCTTACGCTCTCGCGTCATACTCTTAAAGGATGAGCTTAAGTGTCCACAGTAATGTACCACCTTACACTGATAGGGCGCGATAGGGGAATAATGTAGTAGGCAAAAGGAGCTTCCGCCGTTGCTATCGGAATTCGACTAGGGTTAACCAGAGTTAAACTGCATATAATTTTTTTTTTTTTTGGTATGCTTTCAGTACCTCTGAAGCACAACGAGAGCGGTAATATTTCTGCGGAGTTGGATTGGATTGCAAAACATTTATTGTGCAGAAAGGGTAGAATGTAGATGATTCGTGCTAGGATGGCAATCAGTTCACGGCTGACAGTGACCTGAGTAGCCCATTCATTGACCTGGGTTTGAACTCCCAGGTCTGAGCTAACCAATACGGCCTCCCATTGCTCGAGAGTAGGAAGTTGTATTGAAGATTCCGGGGGAGGTCCCTCTTTCAAATTCCACAGTAAGTGATCATAAGCGGCTATTTCACCACGTAGTGTACATTCCGGGTCATAATCGCCGGGGTAGGATTTTGACAACACGTAAAGAGTCACAAAGGATTGCGTCTGGAGTTGCCTCCAGGTGGCCTCCTGCTCCTTATCTAAGGCTTTGTGTGGAGGGGGAATATCCTACTTTCAAGCTTAAAATGATTTTAATTGTCGTGAAATGATGCTAGGCCTTCCTTCGAGAAACCTTCAGTAACTACCGCGTCCCCTGCTCGGCTGAAGAATCCTCGAGTTTTGATGTGTGCCGCTTCGTTAGTGCGCGCTGTCTTTTTGGCATTCAAAATGTGCGCACCCTCCCAGAAAAGACTCGTGAAGGTCCTCGCGCATTTCCGTGTAAGCTGCACTGAACTGTTGGCGCTGTTCACCAGAAACGCACGAGAACCAAGAGAATAGAACGCGTACATGACTAATGCGCGTGTAGCTCGGTAAAGCACGCATGCGGGCAGTTACTATCGGCTTCTGCGCACAGAACCAGCAGAACGGCAACGGACATACCGGTTACCAGAAGGGCAGCGGTGAATCGGTCGCCTCCCGCGTTGTTGGACACGGTGCACGTGTAGTTTCCAACGTCGGCCGCTGTGACTTGGCGGATCGCGAGCGTGGATATCTTGCCAGCCACGTGCTCGACCGTGAATTTCTTTCCGCTGTCGATTTTTTCACCGTCTTTCGACCAAGCGAACGAAAGAGGTGGCTGTCCTTCCGTCGCGAAGCAGGATACCGTGATGTCCTTGCCCAAACGGTGTTGCTTGGGGAAGGAGAACGGCTGTATCTTGGGTTTCTCTGAAACGTTACGAATGGCAGGCTGTAGGACGTCACAAGGGGCGAACGGCGCCTTCCTACTGCATTGGCGTCGGCAATAGTAATGAACGTATGCTGCAGCGGAAGTCGGCACAAGTTGGCGTCTCACTTACCCACTGCGAAGTCTTCGGAACCGCTCGCGACGATTGCGATGAGGCACACAAAGATACACGGATCGACGAACCGCATGGCGAAGCTTGTACGGAAAGCATCCAAAAGCGACCGGTCCCTTCTTCAAGTCTAAACCCGACGGATGAAGCTGTCGAGGGGATGCTGGGATCTTCACGAAGCGGGAATAGTTCTTTGCGGCCGACTAGCGCCACCTCTCGAGCGAATGGCGAATCAGCACACCGGGTGAGAGCATTGTAGAATAGATCGTGCTTGGTAGGGGACGACATCCGATTCAAACACGGCGGCTCATTATTATCCTTATAACATTATCATTTCCAACTATTTCTGTGAACTATGCCCTGCCCTGTTCTCGTTGTCGCTCACTTATGGTTTCCCCTTCGTGTCTCTCTGTCCCTTTATTTCGCCGCAGCAGTTCAGGTGGTGCCATTTTTGTTTTGGCGATAGCAAATACCGTGAATGAAAAAAAAAAAAATCGTTTTAGTTCTTTTTTAATTACCTGATAAAGAACCACTTACTACTTAACATCTGCGTCACCTGTGAGAGTGAAAACCTGCGAATGCCGCTGCCAAAGGCATTTACTCGGAAGTTCATTATGTATATGCGTGCTGTCTTGCCAAACAATGGTAATGACAACACTTCGTGATTAAAGGAGCGCTGTATTTACGAAAGTCAGTATAGGGAATGTATACTTTCAGCGCACGCGCACGCAAAATATTTGATAGGTTTTCACTAATGCATGAAAATGAGAACTAGCGATGCGTGGGGCAATGGAAAACATTATAGTGCTGTATTAGGTTGACTATTAATTTTGCTGTCTGTATTGTGCTTCGTGCTTTTCAGTATTAAGATCGTTGTCACCGTGATGTTCAATGAATAATACGATTTATGCCGCATATTTCCTATGTCACTTTTATGTACTATGTTGTGCGTAGAGGCTGATACCGACGGCAGATTTGTGATGGGGCCATTCGGTGGAGCTTTCATTAACACGTGTCCTGTTCATATCACGCTGCTTTTTCATGGAAGGCATTGTTTGGGAAACGCGGTTCATTGTTCGGGAAAGTTGAAAATTAGCTGCACAAATAACTCCGCGTGAAAGAAAGAAAAAAAGTTCTGTAGAGCAGGCGAGCGGATTTACAGGGAATGTATTTTCAGCGCGGTCCACGACATATAAGAAATGTATACTTTGCCGAGCTTGATCGATCACACATTACTATTTCCATCTACGTTAGCCCTATGCAAAACTATTCTATACACAAGAAACGCTACCTTCGCGGTAGTATTAGCTCACCTTCTATCGTGAGCGCTGCGGTGAAGCTGTCGCTGCCAGCCTCGTTCCTAACAGTGCAGGTGTAATTCCCGACGTCATCGGGTGCCGCCTTCTCGATGGTCATCGTGGCGATGCTGCCAGTCAACAAAGTCGCGTGCTTATTGGCGCTGTTCGCAATGGTCTTGCCCTGATGAGCCCACGAAATGGAGAACGGCGCCGTGCCCCTAGTTACGACGCAAGACACCAGTACCCTGTCTCCGAGGGAGGTGTCCTTGGCGAAAGAGAACGGCATGATGACCGGCGGCGCTGCAAATGGACGCGTAACTGTCAACCTAGCCAAACTACAAGGAGCGCAGGTCACTGGAATCTTATGCGAGGTTCCAAAGACTTACATTTGTCGCCGGCGACGATGTGCACGCAGAGAATGGTTAACAGAAAAGCGCCCCGCTGACGAGTGCAGCGAGAGATTCTTCCTGCGCACTTCATGGCAGATTGTACTGTACTTTTAGACCTACGACGTGAGATAATTATCTAACTACGCCAAGCAAGTCGAGCGGTCTTGCTGCGAGGATCGACGCGCTGGTGTGTTCTGATGCGGTTATGTCGTTCACAGGTTGATCATCTTGGGGCTTATTTCTCTCGCCCTCGAAAATGCCGCACTAGACAGACATGTGGCGCCACATGGGGGGCGACTCCGGAACCTTTTGACGATCGCTGATTTGGCAGTGTGTAAGCGGCGCTTCAGAACCAGGCATCTCTTGAAAATGTGCACAGGAATGAATGCAGGGGCTGTGATACCCAAGGAGCGGCTGTTGAGGAACGCGTGGCGAATAATGTGTTGGAGAAACGTGCGTTTAACACCAGACTAGCTTGTTCTTTCGTGATCTAGCGATAGTCTACATTATCGCGGGCAATGCAGTCAGACCTAGAGCTACGCCTGGTGGTTGCCGGAAGGGCCATCTTTTGTTCTTTCTTTAATAAAGACTGTTTAACAACAAACGTGGTGCTGCTTGTTGAGATGCTTACAACCGCAACCAAATAGCAATGCGTAGCATGTGTTGGGTAAGTTGAGCGAAAAGTAGAAAGTTATTTTGTAGGCTTATTATATACGCTTGATGGGAGGTTGATAAAACAAGCTCTTGTTGCTGTCCAAAGGTCGAAATCTGCATATTCCCCCCCTTTTTTTTTAACTGTCGTGTCGGGTTTTTGCTTTCCCTGAAGACATGCTGCCAGTAGTTTGAGAAGGTGCATGCATCTAGCGCAGCGATTTCGGATCCAGGTCGCAAAATGCCAGGAAAAGGCAGGAATATTATTGCATGAAAAGGTACACTACCTTCATCCCGGGCAGCGAAGCACAGTGGCAATGTACAGCCCTACATATTAACAACTCATTACCAACATGCTGCCAATATGGGGCCAATGGCTTATGCTGCCTGGGAATTATTTTTACAGCCAGAGACTTGGCTCCCGCAGTCCCATAAAATAGAATCGATACTTTCTAAACTGAAGAATGTCGCAGAAAAAGTAACCGCCCCAACAATCTCGGAACACATGCCGAGTAGCTATTTTCGACAAAGGCAACAATGTTACGAAAGCGCCAAATTTACTTCGCAAATGTATATTCACTCATATTACATCGCTATTTTGGCCAAAATTACAATTTGCTTCCATTAAAGTTGTGGCTCTATTATAGCATATCTTTCGCGTCCAAGACATTCAGTGCACAAGCTTCCACCTAAAACGTCATAAGTGGGCTGGTGAGACTCTCAAGTGAGTGATCTGAGGCGGCTGACTGGATATTACAGTCGAGGTTTTTCGGTGACCTCGCGAGCTCATGTCAACCGCATTCTCAACAAAATGCACGCGGCGAACAATTATTTTAGGGGCGTTCTCACCGTCCACAACGAGCGAAGCCGAGTAGCTGCTTTGCCCGGCTGCACTGGACGCGGTGCAAGTGTAGTTTCCGAGGTCTTCGGCTCTGATGGCTTCGATGTACAGCGCCGCCACGTCGTCCGCGAGCATCTTCACGTGCTTGCGGGTGTCGCTGGTGATCGTCTCATCGCCATGGCTCCAGACGAAGTGGAAAGGTCCGTTTCCACTCGAGACCACGCAGGTGACCATCGTCTTCTGTCCAAGGAAAACGTTCCTCAGGAACGAGAAGGGCATAATAGCTGGCGGTCCTGAACGGCACAAGCATGACCGGCTGTCAGCAGCGTGCCGTGGTACGATTTGGGAACTTTCATTAAATTCTGGTTTTCGAACCTACCGGAGTTGCCGATGACCCACGGTATCAAGGTTAGCAATGCACATAGGGTGACCAACATTCCTGGTCTTGTCATTTGGGCTTGTTCGAAGATGTGGGAGCTCGCTCCTCTGGTTCCGAGCGCTGTAGCCTTGTTGGATTCTCTGAATGCGGGAGGCGCGTCGATTTTTCTAAACTTTTTCAGCGGAACTCTTTTCGCGGACAACTAGCGCCGCACAGGGGCAGTGACGTGAACTTTTTGCGCCGAAAATTGCTTGTCTTCATAGCAGATACCAGGGGCGACAGAAATATTTTTACTTCGGGCTTTTTGTTATTAGCCTCGCGGCGCGATGGTGCAGTGGTTAGGGCGCTCTACTACTGTTCCCAATGATGCGGGATCGAATCCCGTCCGTGGCGGCCGCTTTTCGATGCAGGCGAAAAGCGGCCGCCACGGAGTTGTGCGATGTCGGTGCACGAAATTACCCTCCACTACGGCGTCTCTCATAGCCGGAGTCACTTTGGGACGTTAAACCCCACAAACAAAACGTTTTGTCATTATTTTAAATAAAACAATCACCTACTTAATTGCATCGCACACCTCTCCAGGTCTCACCTTCGCTTATAACCTGGGCTGTGCGCGGTATATACTTGGTATTACATCAATTCAACTTGCTATTGTAAAAGCAAGCAGAAGCTGAACCAGATGTACTGAACCCCCAAAGCACTGTTGTTAACTTTCTCAACTTGTGTGAAAAAGCAGACTGCGCAAACAAAACTCACGGCCGCAGTAGATGAAGCAATAGATGGAGCAATAGATGGAGCAGCAGATGGAACTTCCTAATCCCGTTGTCGCCTTAGCGTGCTTATTCCTGCAGGTGAAAACTGGGCCGTTCATTCGTAATTGTTATCAGGTATCGTTTCCATTATCGAAAGTCCATTCGTAATTATTTTCAATAATCGTTTTCATTGTTGGAAGGAAGGAGCATGTCTCCTTAGATGACAGCGCTGCAGCGGAGAGCTATTGAGGCTTCACAGCAAGCGACTTTGACACACAAGCTGTGGCAGAAAGGATTCTAAGCGCTCACTTCACATCGCACTTGAGGTTGTTGCCGTGCAAGATTGACAGTGCTGTGTGGCTTCCTATGAACAGGTGTCCTTATCCTTTTTCGGCTTGCATTACATTTACGAAGAATATGTGGGATATGGTGTGTGTGTGTGTGTGTGTGTGTGTGTGTGTGTGTGTGTGTGTG
>JAJIZL010032029.1:32850-48857 GCA_023969395.1 Amblyomma maculatum
TTTTTTTTTTTCCACTGAGAAGGTTCTGTGAAAGCTTTCCTTTGTAGTCGTATGGCTGCGGGTGGATGTATATCAATCAATGAGTAATTACTCCCTTATTATCCATCTGTGACTGGGCAAGGATCTGACGGTATGAAATTATAGTGCTCACCCTTGACGACCAGCGGTGCGGTGAAGCTGTCCGACCCGGCCTGGTTCGTCACTGTGCAAGTGTAGTTTCCAATGTCCTCAGGTCCGATCTTCTCAATTGTTAGTGTGGCAATCCTATCGTTGACGGCGTCCACGTACTTGGTCGCTGAAGTCTTCAGGTCTTGGTCGTTGAGCAGCCAAAGAAACACGAAAGGTCCATCGCCACCGATCACGGCGCAATTGACGACTGCCTGCCCACCTAGCGCTACGTTCTTGGAGAAGAGAAACGGCTGGACCTCGGGTGGCCCTGCGTGAAGATCATTACGATGGCGGGGTCTGAGCTTTCAATTCGAAAGCATCAGCAAGGGGCTCTGGCATGCAGATGCTTCTTTTTCGAAACTAAAGAAAAATGATTTCGGAAGTCCCACCGTGTGCCGTTGCGACGCAGCCGAGTGTAAGTCCAATAAGGTGGTACCAGATGTGCATCTTGGACCCCTGAGCTCTTGTCGTCTCTTTTACGCGAAGGCCGTTGGGCGTCTGAAGGCATGTGTCGGAAGAGCGCTTCGTCTACCGTGTAGCACCGCGGCGATCCCCGGGGCCATGGACTGCAAGCGCCATCTTTTGCAGCTCATAGTAATTTGTCGCTCTGATCGGCGGTCCGCATTGGAAGTATGCTTGATCCTCGCATGTCTTCTGTTTCGAAAATTGAAGCCCCTTTTCGTGGATTATATTGTATCATATTGCATTGTATGATGTATATAATATCTTATTAAGTATGTGTGGTATGCTACCCGACGCAGACCATGGGGGAAGCCGTAGTGAAGGGCTTCGATAATTTCAGTATCAGGGATACGCGTACACGTGTCTGACAGCGCTCTGTACGCAGATTCATGCGCTTTGTCTCCATAGAAGTGCGGCTGCCGTGCCCGAGAACGAACCGCAACCTAGGACTCAGTAGTTGAGATCCTTAGCGCCCACGGCTATGCGAAGCTTTTGTTTTCGTTTGCATAGTGGGATGGTACGAGGAAGATTTTGCCAGTCTCAGTTGCACACTTTTTTTTTTTTTGAAGAGTTGAAAGATTGCTAAACATTAACTTTCCCCGTTTCTCCTGTTGGCTGATG
Organism: Amblyomma maculatum; assembly: GCA_023969395.1. Lineage (NCBI taxonomy): Eukaryota > Metazoa > Arthropoda > Arachnida > Ixodida > Ixodidae > Amblyomma > Amblyomma maculatum. The sequence continues at coordinate 34,102 of JAJIZL010032029.1, forward strand.
AAGTTCCACTAATTTTCGGAGCTGAGAAGCAGTTGTATATATAGAGGAAAAGCTAATTTTTGATTTTATCTTCTAATTCGTAGATTATACGTCGCAGTATCTTATATTCCGCTAAAATAGAGCTCTCGCGAGTTAATTCGCGGAGATTTGCTGTTTTAACTGACTTAGCGATGCTAGACCTGTGTGTTTTCTGCCCTGCATGGAACGCTGAATAAACTAAAAGAACAGAAATCGCATGACGTGGGCGGTCACTAATTTGCATAGAGAATAAACAGCCATGAAGCATTTTAAGTCTCAATAAAACGGGACGCACATTAACAGGAAACCGAAATAGCGGTAGGATTCATACTCGGCACATGGATAACGATGCGAGGTCCACTTCCTGTATTGTAGCCTTGGTGCAAGCTAGGGGCCCTGTAGTTTAAATATTCGTTCTGTCATTCTTTAGCGCAGTACGTCAGCTCTGTTTCGCTGTATTTGCCCAGGGTAACACAAGACACGTGACGAGATCGAATACACACACACAGACACACACGCACACGAACCGAGTATATCGGACTGGTCAAGCGAGCCCACGTTTCCTATCGCCCGCATAATCTTTAGAACCTACAGAGCGGGTCATGTGTCAATACTCTCGGCGGTGGTAGGGAGAAATCCCTTAAGAATGTTTAGCCCTCTAAGTTACGTACTGAAGCATTACAGGCCACAGTAAAGGTGGACGCGTTGCGGCAATTTCGCCGCGAGCACTGTTCTCGTTGGTTTCGATGAACAGCTCAGAAGCTACGCTGGCAAGGACACTTCACTGCAGGACAAGAATGTCATGCGGAGAACACGTATGCCAGACCGAACACTTTGATGATAGGTGTTTTCTGGCCGAGGAAAATTGCTGTTGGCCCTAATTTTCCGCTTCCTGCGTGCAATCAACGGGAGCGCGATACCATCAAGCGTACTGCCAAAAAGTTTTGACGATGCGATCATGCTGCTGAAATGGAAACTAGACAGGGAACCATGGAAGAAGAGCGCGCTCGCGATGGGCCGTGCGCAGCGAGGAGATTTTTCCAGTCTTCATGCTGTACGTGTTCAGCTAGCTATGCTTGCATCCACCATGTTCGTCTACTAGTCGGATCTGTCTGTTACGTTTTGCTTTTTTTGTGTTTCCGCGATGTTTTCCTCGCTTTGGCTTCAGGCTGCCTACCCGAACGTCCCTGAATGACTATTGCCCCGTTTTGATGAAGACGAAATACGAAAACGCATTTTGAGATGTCGCTGCACCGGAATGAATACAGGTGGTTGAAACTGGAGAGTGACGTCTCTACCGTTTGATTGCATCGAAATAGCGGTGCCGAGTTGGGCTTCCGCTGGCCTGAGCAACTTCGACGCGACCACCCGAGTTCGCCCCATATGAACAAATGCGGTCTCGGCGTCGCTTCTCGATGGCGTCAGTGAAACATTTCCCAGTTCTCGAGGGAAGGCTTGCGCTAGATTCACCGACGACTTCGACCGCCTGTGAGTTCGCGCTGCATGAACCATCCAAGACTCGGCGGAACGGTTCCGCGTACCGATGAGCGTCAGTAATTGTCCACATTCTTTGTCGTGGAGTCGGCTGTGCTAGCTAACTGACCGACGACAGCGCCGCTGAGTGTCTCAAACCACACGCAACGGAGCCAACGTGTTCGTGGTTTAAAAAGGCACTTCGACTCCACCTTGACATTCTAGAACAAAAGCATACTTTACGAGTCCATCACTGTTATCGGGTTGCCATTTTGCCGAAAAAGGAGAGAATGCACGTACGACGTCCATGATGGGCGTTTAGTTAAGGCCGCATTCATGGCTGAACCGAAGTGATTGAGCATTCACCCAGGCACATGTGCACACTGCCTTTAAAAAGAGGTTCTCAGTTTCAGCGATCATCATACAAATAAACCTGTTGATATATTTAATCGTCACGAGTTCAGTTCAACTTGGCGAATTGCACTTGTTCCGTGGAGTCTAAAGCACATGGAAAAATTCCCAGGGGCCCAGTGTGAACTATGATATGCGCCTATAAAGGTAGTAGATGAGCATAGGCTGTATGCTCGTGGTTCAGAAAAAGAAATAATCGAAACTGGCACGGGCACTTTTGACTGCACAAAAGTGTTGTTCAGTAATAACTGAAACACGTTTTTTGAACTGAAACCAGTGAAACTTACTCCGCTTCGATGAGTACGAGATCGTTGCTGAAGGCGTCTACTCAATTTTTCATGCCGACGGTGTCAACCCTGACGCGCACACATATCGCGAAGTGGCAGTTCCAGAAAAAAAAAGTGTAAGCCTGTTGGCAAACTTGATGCAAAAGTTTGCCAAGGAGTTTGCTCATGGCCCATGTTATGGACTCTATGCAATGCCGGCGTCCCAAATTTCTCGAAGGTGCTTTGCTTCGCACCACTGCAAATGTTTGGACTTCCACAAATGCTCCAAGAGCCCCAATAAGAAGCATTGGTGTCTCAAGTTTTCAGAAAGCAAGGATGTGGGTTCAGTCCCTGCATTGGGCCGCTCTTCGATGGAGCTGAAGGGAAGACACCCGTGTACTGTCCGGTGTCAGTGCAAGTCAAAGAACCACAGGTGGTCGGAATTTCCGGACCCCTCTATTACTGCATCCAGCGTAGCTTGTGTCGTTTTGGGGCGCCAAAGAGTCCAATAACCTAAACTAAACTTCTCAGAAAGCCTGCAAAGTAGTCTATGATAACATCGAAATCTTGGCTTTATCGAAAGACAGCATCTGCAAAGGAATAAGCCTATCTCGCATGCCCAGTAAAGAAAACACCACTTTCAGGCGGCACCGCATCGTTGCACACTGCATCACCAACGGTGCTTGAACCAAGCCAAGGGGCCTCTCAAGCTGTATGAAATGTGTCTACCACGTTGAAACACATTTTGAACGGCGCATGTCCTTGCATGTTTAAATCTTGTTGCGTAAGTGCTGTCAGCACTACATGTCACTATGTTGGAATTAAGATTTTACATTTTTGTGGTTCTCGTAAAGTACTGCCGGCATCTCAGTATCCGCTCCTTCGTGTCCGCTTCGTACAGCACGCTATTGTGAAACCATAGCAAAAGTAGATGTAACAGCATCCAGTAGTTTGGAGGAATGGTTTCTTTTCACCACTAACATTCAGTTTAGCCGCGTTACCATCACTTCGCAAGAAAGCGTTGCTTTGTAGTACAAACGCGTGTATCAAGTATTGTCGGCAATGTGTAGCTCTCCGCATCGCGCTATCGTTTCACCCGTAGCATATATCTCACCTTCTACCACGAGTTCGGCAGTGAAGCTGTCGCTTCCGTGGTCATTTGTGGCGATGCACGTGTAGTTCCCCACGTCTTCCGCGGACAGCTTCTCGATGGTCATGATAGCCACGTTTCTCGTCACCGCTGTTACATATTTGTTGGCAGTGTTCACAACGGTCTTCCCATCGTGCGTCCACAAGATCCTGAGCGGCTCCGCTCCCCTGGCTACGGCACAGGTCGAGAGCGTTTTTTGCCCGAGTAGGCTGTCCCGGGCGAAAGAGAACGGCACGATGACTGGGGCATCTGCAAGGGAGACAGTAGACTAAAAATTTGCACTATAGAAGTTATAAAACCATTTGTTTTTCTTGCGAATCAGAAGCCTATGGAGTCAGTGTGCCCTGCACATATATTTCTAGAGAGATTTAGTTAAGAGTTTTAGTTTACCGCGATCCGTTAACGTGCTCCGCCACCGCGCGTTCCACTGCGAGTGCCCAGATTCCCTTGACGCCAGTAGATGGCGCCACATGCTGGAAGTCGGCACATACCTGCCGCGTCGGGAACAATCAGCGCTTGCGAACCCCACGCGAAGCAGTAGATGGTCTCGGTGGCAGATCGCGGTACACTAAATCTCTGTTAGAGAGTTTTAGCTTACCGTGATCCGCGAACCGCTACCGTGATCCGCCACCGCGCGTTCCACTGCGGATGCCCAGATCCCTTGACGCCGATAGCTGGCGCCACATACTGGAAGTCGGCACATACCTGCCGCGTCGGGAACAATCAGCGCTTGCGCACCCCACGTGAAGCAGTAGATGGTCTCGGTGGCAGATCGCGGTACACTAAATCTCTGTTAGAGAGTTTTAGCTTACCGTGATCCGCCACCGCGCGTTCCACTGCGCATGCCCAGATCCGTTGACGCCGATAGATGGCGCCACATACTGGATGTCGGCACATAGGCCTGCTGCGTCGGGACCAATCAGCTTGTGCGCCCCACCCACGCACTGTAAGAGTCACGATGGCGGATCGCAGAAAGCTAAATCTCTCTAATATGACATACTGAATAAACAGTGCTAAAGACGAGGACGAAGAGCAAAGAAGCAAACAGGGCGTAAACAGCGCTCGTCCTGACCTGTTTGCTTCTTTGCTCTTCGTCCTCGTCTTACTGTTTATTCATTAGAGGGATTTAGCATACCGTGATCCGCGATCCGCCACCGTGACGCTCTACCGCTCGTGGGCGGGGCGTACAAACTGATTGGTTCCGATGTGCCAGGTCAATGTGCCGACATCAAGTATGTGGCGCCATCTATCGGCATGAAAGTGATCTGGGCATGCGCAATAGAACGCGCGGTGGCGGATCACGGTAGCGGATCGCGGATCACGGTGTGCTAAATCTCTCTATTGTGGCTGATCACGGTAACGGATCGCGGTAAACTAAAACTCCCTTGCCTTCACCGTACCGCTGCCTGCAATCCATTTCACGTGCGTAGTACTGCCTGAGGGCTTATAGGAACGCTCGTTGTATTAGAGAGCTTAGCTTATTGCCATTCGCCATCTCCAACTACCACCTGCGCAAGCGCGCAAATTAAGAAGCTCCACCTGCGCTTGCGAGGGCTAAGTATTGGCGCAATGCTGGCAATGTCTGACCCTATGTAGGACCAGTACATCGTCAGCACACTCCAATATTTGGCAGGTTTTCCGCGCTGCCTGGGGAGCGGCCAAATGCGGACGCATACTTGCCACTGTGCAGGCGCAGTTTGGTTTTCGCGTAGATGGATCACGGTAGCGCATCGCGCTATGCTAAAGCTCGCTATACTGTGAAACACGAAAGTGACGATATGTCATGCGCCCGTTTAGTTCGCTCATCTGAAGTGATTATTTAGCAGCTGTAGGTGGTGCACCGATGTATTGCCGGTGACGCAATATGCAGGTCATAGTCATTGTGGGAAATGAACCTGTTGCAGCGCAAGCGTCGAGGAGCCCGCGTACATTTATAGCTAGGAGCGATCGACAAACGAGGTCGACGCATGGTTTAGAGCCGCTTAACACTATCCCATCATTTGCCGTCTGTCGAAAAACAGTATAACTTGGCGAAGAAAAATTGCGCATCCTGTATGCTCTGCTTTCCAGCGAACATTAGCTAAGGAAGAATAAAAACAGTCACATTTTTTCAGACTCTATAGATGCGTTGGCAAATGCACATTTCACATATGTGCAGTTATTTCCGTGTGTTTAGCTAGTGGTGCGAAATTCCGGTACGCGTGGTAAGAATAACACTGCTTACCTCTTCCGCTGTGGGCAGAACAGGCGATGCCGAACGTAACGACAATGACTGCTTGTATGATGGCGCCAACAGTTGAATGGGACTTCCCCATGTTCTTGTGCATTTCAATTTTCCAGACAGAACGGCGCCGTGCACTATTGAGGCCGGTCAGAGCGCAGCGCACTGCTTAGAAACGAGGAATGGAGGTTCACTGTGAATGCGACTGTGAGCCACCGACGCATCCTTCTCTTCGTGCGACGATTTGTACGCTGCCCCGTGTTGGACAAGTGGCGCCACACAGCGCGGCTGTGTTGAACTATAACAGATCAAGATCGCAGTATGGTCTAGCTAAAAACCCGCGGGTTACGGCGTTCGGCTGCTGAGCATGAGGTCGTCGGGTCGAATCCTGGCCGTATGTGCTGTGTAATGTCATTGCACGGTAAATGAGTCCATGTCGTTCACTAAGTCCTTTGTTCTCCCTTCAACACGCTGTTCATGTGTTTCACAGGACTGCAACAATTCCTGAATTTCTTTCTTTTTGTAGGAAAACATTTAATTTGTCTGACCAGTTGGCGAACAGACAGGCTGGGCAATAGGATTCGCGCAGGGCGTAGGGTCCAGTTTGGCCGATATGTAATCATGCAAAATAAACAGGCCTTTCCCAAGAAAGCTGTGTGACAGAGGGTGGATGAGATAAGGTTTGTAGCACGTGTTGTTGTGTGACCAAGTTCATGCTAGTAAAGAAGAAGTTGTTTTTGCTAGAATACAGCTAGTGCGCTGATTTACTCAAGGCCAGATGTTTCTTTGTTTCAATGTAAGAAATGCAACATAAGTTACACTAGATACCACAACTGTAATGCACGTTCTTTTTATTGGGTGTGCGATTCCATCGCACGTTGGGAGGCACTGGTTTACGAAAGGTACCTTAGCGGCTTCGTATTTAACTAGTTGGCCTGCTGCTGACATTACTTAGCGTTACTTAAAGTGTTAGTTAAAACGTTTTGTGGACGCCGGCATACTAACCGCAGTGCACAAGCACTCTTTCAGCGAACGATTATCGGTTAAACCTACTGCGCGCATTCCAGATAACAACCTCAAACATTAACGTAAAATCTCAATCCAACTTTGAGGTCTCTATTCATATCGCCTGTGCTTCACAATCAGTTTAATCTTCTTGTTTCACCCCGCCGGGGTGGCGCAGTGGCTACGGCGCTCGACTACTGTTCCCAAGGACGCGAGATCGAATCCCGGCCTCGGCGGCAGCTTTTCGATAGAGGTGAAAAGCAAGGCGTCCGTGTGCTGTGCGATATCAGTGCACGTTAAAGAACCCCAGGTGGTCGAAATTTCTGGAGTCCTCCACTACGGCTTCTCTTATAGCCTGAGTTGCTTTGGGGCGTTAAACCCCACAAACAAACCAATCTTCTTGTTTTTACAAAGCAGCAGCTCACCTTCAGCGGCCAGCAGAGCTGAGTAACTCGAACTGCCGGCGTCACTTGCAACGGTGCACGTGTAGTTTCCGAGGTCTTCAGCGGTGATCGCTTGTATCGTCAGCGCTGCGACATTCTCTGCCAAAGATAGCACATGCTTGCGAGAATCGCTGACCACCCTGTGCTCGTCGTGTTTCCATTCGAAACTGAAAGGGCCGATGCCGCTCGAGACGACGCACGTCACTGTCGTCTTCTGTCCCAACAGCACGTTCCTCGAGAAGGAGAAGGGCATAATTTCTGGCTGGCCTGTGAAAAGTCAGGTGGTTCCTTTCAGTTGTGTTAAAAAAAAAAAAAAAAATTGCTCACTGTTACACAAGCCGATGCCGCTTACCTCCTATGCAGCATCCGGACATGAATAGGGCTTGTGCGCAGCCCAGGATGAACGCAATGCATTCCTGCCTCATTTGGGGACGTTTCGCGACCAGCTGCTCAGAGCCACCTCTGTCCGGTGAGTGAGCCTGCTCGGCGGCAAGAGTGGCGCGTCGAGAAAATTAGCATGATGATGATGATGATGATAGTGTTAGCTAGTCCCTTTGTAACGGGTGGACACCAGATTGGTGTCCCAGCTAATAATAAAAAACGATGGACAGCTAGCGCCGCTTAGTGGCCAGAGAGAAAACTAGGAGTTCGCAGTTTGGGCCTCACCCTGCCAGCTTGCGGCGTTATTTCTAAGAGGGCACCCTGACTTAGGCCGTCGTGGGTTCGCTTCCAGCTGCGGCGGCCGTCTTTCGATTGAAGCGAAATACAAAAGCTCCCTTGTACTTTAAAGATATCTCAGCGCACGTGAAACAAACGCACGTGGTGTAAGTTATTCGGAACTCTCCGCTGTATGACGTCACTCATACCCTGAATCGCTTAGGCACGTAAATACGCCACTACTTAACCGAGTTTGGCTCATCTGCTACAGTGCCTTCAAGCACGTGAGTTTGAATGCACTGTGAATTCAACAATGCCGACGGCGACAAGGCTGGAAGCGCCAGGAATGGCTCGCTAACAGCTGTCGCAGCGAAGTGCTTGCTCGAATTTGCCACGGTCCCTTCAGCGAGGTCTCGCTTTCCAGCCTTCGGTAATACACCATCATGGGAGATTCTATTTTGAGAGACCGTGGGACCTGCCGCAGTCACGAGTGTATAAAAGTTCCGTTAACGTTAAGGACTGAACGATTTGCCCCGATCGGTATGTATCTCCGAGTTCACATTTCTCGATATGCTTGAAGTTTATTTGAAGTAGAGGTCCAGCTGGCTAATGTCGCAGGGAAATAATATTCCATAATTCGGGAATGAACTCTTTTTTTTTTCTCTATCTTGTTACATAATTTCGAAGTAGAAACGGGTTATAGCTTGGCTAAAAGTAGTTTACCTTTAACCACCAGTGCCGCCGTATAGCTGTCCCTTCCAGCCTTGTTGGACACAATGCACGTGTAGTTTCCAACGTCCTCTGCCCCAACCTTTTCCAGGATCAGAGCCACAATTGTGTCTGTTACTTCTTTGACGTACTTCGTGGCAGACGTGCTCAGCTGGCGATTGTTTTGGGTCCACTGGAACGTGAACGGTCCTTCTCCGCCGTCAACTGCACAATTTACTACGGCCTTCTTTCCGAGAACAACATTCTTCGAGAAAGAAAATGGCTGAACCTCGGGAGGACCTAGACAACATGAGCCATGGTTGTAGTATTATTCTGGGCTCGATTAGCATGAACATTTGGAACTACTCGGAACAAGCGTATCTTATGGAACGACGTGTTAATCCCTTACCTTGTCCGCTGGCCGAGATCGCGATGATTATGAGTATCAGGCACCGTTGCATGACGTAACAGTCTTTCAGCAGAAACCTAGCGAGGATATCCGGAAACAACAGTGGGCGAAATACGAAGACTCGAGCCTGTGGAAACAACGCCCTGTCACGAGAGCGCCAAGGTATACGCAGCACTACTATGTAGTGGCTAGACGGAGCACAAAACCCGAACTTTCTGTCCCCTGAAGTTCAGTTCACGGGACAGACAGCTAGCGCCGCCTAGTAGGACAGTAGAGCACCATCAACGAGGCATAAAAAGTATTCAGTACGAACGCTTGCCAACCGTTGCACGCAGCCTTCTACTGGCGTTTTACTTAGTCACAATAAGTGACGATGCATCATGCGACTGTGGTGCCGATTCCTGTCAATGAATATTTCACTTCGGTTGAATCGATACACTTGGGCATGGGGAAAAAAATTTCTCCCCAAGATGAATCTGAGCGTCCCTTTGATGTCCTCCTCGTGGCGATTGTGTAACGACGGCTGCAAGGTAGTACACCTCCTCTCCTGCATGCGGACTAGTATGATAAATCGCAGTGCCAGAGCTCGATATTCCTGTTTCGCGCGACCGGCGCACACAGGAATGCGAAAATGCCGCATGGAATCCTTAGTTACATTTTTAGGCCAGTACACGTAGCAGTGCATAGCTGAAGGCGTTTTGTTATATTTTTCAAATCATTCCTGTTGCACGCCACCGTGAACGCGGCGTCATGGTTCTGAAGACCCTGCTGCATGACAGGCGGTGGGGGCCGCGTGCCACCTACCGCACTTAGTACACGGAAGAGCAACCTGAGGCGCGCTACCGCGAGAAAAGCGGCGTCGTGATTCCTGAGCCTCTGCCACCTGCTACGGGTAGTACACGAAAGAACTACTTGCCATGGTGGACAGGTGGCAGAATGGAGAGAGAAATAGAGATCTTTCTCTTCCCATTGCAAGGGAGGAGCGGGAATACTTTACTTTACTAAGTACTTTACGAAATACTTACTATACTTTACAAAGTACGAAATACTTTACTATAATAATGAATTAATACTCCCATACAACGAAAAAGGCGCATCAATCAAATTAATCGGTCTTGAATTCAAGAAGAGAAAACATTAGAGTGAGAGTGCATGGGCAAACCAGTATGTTATATACAGTAGCAACTTCAATTCGCTATTGTATATATACCACCTATATGATTAGTTAAAGGAAGCGCCACCTGCCACGGTAGACAGGTGGCACGGAATAAATAAGAGGAGCGCGACCTTGCAAAATGCGGCATCGTATAGTTCTGAAACCCCTGGCACCTGGCAGGTGGAAAGAGCCGCTTTCCACCCATCGCAGCTGGGACACGGAAGATCCACCTGCCACAGTTGGTGAGTGGCACGCGAAAAAGCGTTGTCGTCATTCTAAAGCTTTTTTAATCTGAAAAAAAAAAAAAAACGGCTTCGTTGTTTTGAGGCTCCTGTCCCCTGCCATTTCTCACAGATAGAAAAATGGAGATCTTTTCCTTCTTGAAGGAGGGCGACGAGTAGGATGAAAAATGTGGATATAAAGAACGAGTCGGATATAACGAAACGTGTATGAAATTGGCGCTCCTATATTCAAAAATAGAATGTTTAGAGCTCATAATATTTTCTTCGCAGTCTCATTCACCGCGGTTTGCACAACACTTATAAGTACATATTGCTAGCGCATACCTAGTCAACGAACGACGCTAATCGCCGCCTTTGATTATTTTTCAGACGAAAGACGGAGGTCATTCATTGCTTGCTCTTGCAAGAAACAGTATACGGTCCTTTGAGGACCGAATACTGTCAAAATTTTTCTGACCACAGTATAGTGCTTCATGTCCTCGTTTCGTAAATGCGGTCAATTGTTTAATAGATATTTACGTGTCAAATTCTAACATGATTCACGCTAAACAGATGTTTCTGGGTTAGCGTTATGAGATTCTTGACATGCACCGAAACAATCCTAGCTTTGCGACGTGTTAGCTTTTGTTTGCATCGATGATTGGCCGCCGTATTCCACTTGGAAACCGCGACGTCATGCTGCAGCGAAGGATGCTGTACAATCACGTTGCGCCACTGCCGCGCGAATGCTTACATAACCCGTGTATCAACGTATCTGAACGTTATTAATGCGAAAGCATTACTTCGCTATGTTCACAGATTTCTGTCCGCAGACCGCGTCCGCAAAATCGTGTCTGCAGCAGTTGTGGGTAATTGGGAAGTTGTAGGGGTTAATGAGTGGTGTCAATCGATAGAGGGGGACGTAATGTTGTTGCCGAAAAATTATTTAAGCCAATGCGTTAATTAGGTAATTAATTAGACACAAAAAATTTAAAAGTTGTCCACAGCAGTTGAGTTATTGAGAAGTGGTAGAGGTTAGCGAGTGGTGTCAATCGATAGAGGGTGACGTAATGTTGTGCCCGGAAAAATAATTACATAGGTACTAACTGGTAGTAAACAGGCCTTTCCAGAATAGAAAGAAACGGTGTCTACAGCGGCCGAATTTCCAGGTATCGGCGCGGCGGCTGTTTGTGTGTATCCATATCAGCAAGCGATTGGAGTAGAGCCGAAAGCGTCGCCAGAACCGCGTTACACTATATGGCAAAACGTAAGCGCTCTGCGAGCGTTACATTATAGTTAATTCCGGGTACATAAGTGGCAGTTGTGTGAATTTCGCGCTGAAAATAACTCATAGCATCTAAGATCGTGTGCTAGACGTAGAGGAACAGCACGAGTTGTACGCTGGTCACAAACCGCGAAATGTGAGCGATTTATGACAGGCGTGACAAACATTCGTGTGTCCTGTGGCACAGCAGCCCGTTCACGTGCTGACTGCACTAGGCAGTGACACCTCCCCATTACACTGAAGACGAACAGGCCAAAGTAGACATATCCTCGACATGTACGCCACATTGCCGTGTCTTACTTGTACATGGAAGAACGAACAGCGCTAGATCTCGAAATTCGTGTCCTCACCTTTGACTACGAGAGGTGCCGTGAAGGTGTCGCTGCCGGCGCTGTTCGACACGACGCACGTGTAGTTTCCAAGGTCTTCTGCCGACAGCTTCTCGATGGACAGCGTGGAGACTCTGTCCGTCAGCCTCTTGGCATAGCGTGACGCGCTGTCCACGATCGGTCTCCCATTATGCCTCCACTGAAATTCCAGGGGCCCCGTCCCGCTCTGCGCGACGCAGGTGACAATTGTTTTTTGTTCGAGAGCCACACTCTTGGGAAATGAGTATGGCATGATGACGGGGGTGTCTTCGCCATCTAAGTGGGAATTAAGAAGACAAGTTTGTTTCGTGCAGTGAACAATTCCGGTCGTGAAATCTGGAACGAAAACGTGCATTTAAAAAATGTACATGAGCTCACCTGCGGGTTCGGCGCAGATGACAATGTGCGCCAGAAGCCGGAAAAGCGCATATAGGAAGAAAACCACTCTTTCTTTAAGGGCGCAAGTCATATCTTCTCTGGTTGCTTTGTTCGGGTGTGTCCAGAAGGCGTACTGCTTTGAGGATGTATGGCGATGTGTGAACAAGACTCCGTATCTTTGTAAAGTGATGCGTTCGCTCCGAACTGCAGCGGCCGGGATACTGCGCTTCTTGCGGTTAACGGAGACGACAGATTGTGCTGCAACACTTTATAGAGGCATGCTGTGGACAGGTAGCGCCGCGTGGTGGCAGTTCGTGCAGCTCCGATTGTGGAGGTGGTGTGCACGTCTTGGCACAGGAGGCGTTGCAAGTTTTTCGATCACAGAAGGAAATACTCACCTAACTTTCTGGGTGTGTGTTTTAGCGTTTGTAATGATGCGTAAAACATTATTGTACATTCTCACCCCATGATATTTGCCTACGACCGCTAAATAAGTTGTAATCGGATTTCTATTCCTCCGTGACGGCTGTGACGTCAAAGTCAAGTCTGCGTTACCTGAGCGATAAACAGTAATATAAATGTTTCTCTGCCGTTTCAATTCATTACTATGCTAAAGCGGCCTGCCTCAAGAACAGGAATCGTAACAAGTGAAGAAGCAGCGATTATATCGGTGTTCTTTATCCTTCACGTGACCGAGACGATTTTTACGTCACAGTTACAGCCATCATTGAGCTGTTGAAGTAAAATATGTGATAAAAATTAAATTATATAATATTAAGCTGTCGTAGTCGAAAACCATAAGGTGATTCATTACAGTAATGCTTTACATATCATTAACAAGAAAAAACGATACCGCAATGCGATGTCAATACTCATTAGACGGTGTAAAGGCTCGCCTGCAGCAGTGCTGCTGAGAACAGAATTGGTGATAACATCAGAACCGTGGTACTCAATGCAGGTCACCTCACCTATCCTTCCGTCTATCTACTCGGGCTACGCATTAGTTATCTTGCGGTTAGCTAGCTAGCTAGCTAACCGCAAGATAACTAACCGCAGTTAGTTAGCTTGCGGTTTTCCTGCAATATTTACACCATAAAAAAAAAAAAAAAAACGGGGGAACTTGTAGAAGTAGATTTGTAACAATTTTAAGCATGCAGCTTTAATCAGTGGACAATTTCTCGTTTTTGTGATCAAGCGGTCGTAAATTAATTTCTTCTTCCTCACCTTCAGTGGATAGTTCGGCGGAATGGCTGTCCTTCCCTAGTGCGTTGGTGGCGGTGCAGGTGTAGTTTCCTATGTCCTCGGCGCCCACTCTTTCTATCGTGAGCGTCGCGATGTTTTCCACTACGGTTCTCACGTACTTAGTTGAGCTGCTCCCAACAGGCCTCCCGTCTTGTTTCCACGAGAACTCAAATGGTCCAACGCCGCTGGAGACCATGCAGGCCACGCTTGTCTTCTGTCCCAAACGAACATTCGGCGGAAATGAGAAATGCTGGATCTGTGGCAAGTCTGCGTTCAAATGAGAGGACCTTCAGAGCTATTTGTACGCAGGCAAGACTACCGCTTCTGCACTGTGACTCACCGTACGACGATCCGCGCATTGCTGAATGGTTAGGGACTTGCAGAAGGAGAAAGAGCACTATGATCTTCGATGTACCAGGCGACAGTCGCACGTGATGCGGAGGCACGCGAGAGGACTTCGTCTCCATCTTGTCAGCAATATTGAGCTGGCTAGACTTGGCAGCAGCTGGGTCCTTCAGCAGTTGTCCTGTGCAGCTCGTGGACGTGTAGCGCCATAGCGTGTCAGGAAAGCGAACTATATAACTTCTTTATTGTAGGTAGCGCTCGCTTGTCTGGGAAAATGAATGTTGCGCGGTTTTACGATAAGAGTTTTTCAGCATATTAATTTTGGTGTGCTCATGAAGATTTGATTATCGGCAATTCTACATTTACATATATATATGCGGTAAGAACATATCTTCTGATAACATCTGTTAGGCTCTTGGTTCGAGGTTTCACGCGAGTATAAGTAGATAAAACACGCTAGCTATTTCATGTAAACATTTCACGTCTGTGAGTAGTAACCGTGGCATGGCAGTTACGTGAAGTACATGCAACATAACAACGCTTCCAAGAAACCCGCTCTCACCTTGTACACGATGAGCTTTGCCCTGTCGACGCAGTGTGCTTTAGTGACAGAGCACGTGTAGTTCCCGACGTCCTGGGCACTACTTTTCTCGATCACCACGGTGGCAAGGTTTTCTAACTTGATTTTCGCGTTCTTGAAAGCACTGCTGGCGATCTGCTGTCCATTCCTCTGCCATTCGAACTACTGAAATGACCCCGTTTCGCCGATCACGAAGCAACAGACGCTCGTTAACCAAAGGTGCTGTTCTTGGAGAAAGAGAACGGCGCAATCTCTGGTGCGGGCAGAGCCGTAGCCCTGTCCGATACCGCCTTCGCATTGGGTTTCTTCGTTGCTCGGACATATATTTGAGCACGGGTGGCGGATTAATACTTATGGAGTGCGAAATGATCGAAGCTAACATCGTCGTGACAGCCAGGCGATCAGAAACAACGCTCAGGG
>JAJIZL010032029.1:48867-75844 GCA_023969395.1 Amblyomma maculatum
AGAAACAACGCTCAGGGAGTCAGGGTAAAGTCTACTGTCCTGAACAGACCGAGTGTGCGCAGTGCGCAAGAAATAATCAGAAGGAGAGTACTAATTAGCAAGAGCGCTTCGGGCGCGGATCACTTACGCCAGGCACTGTTGGGTCTAACAACTATGACATAAGACCAGTGCTATGAGCGGCATTCGCTCTAACGTTCGGCGTTTGGGATATCATGGAAGGTGCATTGTCAGTAAAAAAAATGACAAGTTTAGAATATTGCGCTGAGACTTTTTAGTGTAACAATCTGCAAGAGTGTTTAAGCACACTTGGTTTCATGTGTACACGTGCTTCCCGTCATTTTGCCCTGATGTTTAACTTCTTCGATGTCTAATCCTGCTGACCTCGACCTCAGATTTCCTTCTGATATTCTCACTATAAAACTGCCCTGAAACTAAAAAACTGGTTTGAGGACACAGTTGTAAATGCATAAAATGGGATATATTTATTTGGTTGCCGTTGCCAGGATCTTGAATCCAATCGACGCGTTGAACACGAATCGATTTCATCAGTGGACAAGCTCGTCTGATAAGGAACCACAGGTAATTTCATATGACGGCATTACTTTTTGCACAAATCTCCGAAGCACGTTTGTACTCGTCCGAGTTCGCTGCTACCATATGGCTACCGTTTCGGCTGAATCTATAGCATGCTGCGTACCTCTGACTGTCAAGGGCGCCGTAAAGCTGCTGCCACCAGCCGAGTTGGAGACGGTGCAGGTGTAGTTTCCGATGTCCTCGGCAGCCACGCTGTCTATGGTCAGCGTTGCGATGTGCTCGGTGATGGCCTTCGCGTGTTTTGACGGTGACGCCCCGATGTCCCTGCCATCCTGGTCCCAGCGAAAGTCGAACGGCCCGTCTCCGCCGACCACTGTGCAACTCACCAGAGCCTTCTGTCCCAAGGTCACGCTTTTAGCGAACGAGAACGGGCCGACTTCAGGTGGTGCTGAGGACAAGACACGGGAATTAAGATGCGGAATTACTACGCATGTGGACAGCGGCATGGTTATAAACTCCACGTGTGAATGACGGGAAAATGATTTTCATTGTCCGATGCTAACAGTAAGTAACTTTTAGCCTGTAGGCTTGCTTCTGACTTTCCTGATTTTGTCACACAGTTCTAAATGTAGACAGCTAAAAATAATGGGCTCTGTTGTGGCGGATGCTGCGAGGAAGCTTCGTCTGTGTACAGTTTTTACAAACGATTTTTCTTATGGGACCACTGCGACTCCAATGCTCCCATTCACTTACAGTTCGACGCGTCACTTGCACTTACCAAACACTGCGCGAGATCGCCTTATCAAATATGTTTCGTCTGCTTCAAGACGTTTTCAAATGTTGCGAGACACGCGTCGTATGCGCATGCGCCTTTTTAACACAGGTCAGAGATGCCGGAAGTGCTTTGGGCCTCACTATCATCATTAGCGTTCATGTTAGTTTAGGAGCGTGAAAACTGCGTGTTTCCACAATCGTAACTGTGACTTCCGGCAGTAGTAGTCCGGAGAATTCGGGATATGATTTGTTGCGATTACAACCACCAACCGGGGTTGTTATCACGCATACCTATTGGTTCCTTCTGTGTTTAGGGATGACTAACGCATCAACGCGCAAACGTCGTGTATTGAAGTCAGCGCGCATAGGGTGCCTCGATGTAGCGCGCCGCCGTACAGTGTGGAGACACCGCCTTCGACGGCGCCACGTTGGGGCAAACTCAGATACGGCGGGCTATGGAGCCGCGGCCCGATTTCTTATTCAGCACGCGCTTGCGCTAGCAGGCTCGGCTGTGTACCGTTTTTACACACATACTCGCAATCCTGAGCGCTTTTCTGCTCGAAAAAAAAAAGAATATGAAAGCAACTACTGCTTGCTAGCATGCGTAGTTTAAGAGGAAATGATCAAATTGCAGATGGTAAGCATTTACTCTTTCCCCGTCTCGGATGTTCAAATGCGGTTATTTTGACAACTGGCTGTTTTATAAAGCAATGCATTTTGCACTGCCGGACATGAATGAGTTTATGAGGTGCATAACATTCAGTTGCGTCTAAATTGCTATAGATCAACAACCATGTGTACGTTTCAGGGAGCCGTATATCGAAAATAATTTGTATCGCAATGGCCCATCGTAAACCGTAGAAAAGACACAGCAAAAAACGATGCGTAAATCAACCTTTGATACGTGTCGCATGCTGATGCACATGGCATTTTATTCCAAAACAATCCTCATTAAGACTTTGAAGCTGATTTTGGATGCGCGCTTAGGAGACATCTTTTTAATAAAAGTTGGCGCCAGCTACAGTTTTACTGCCGTACCCATCATTCGATTTTTCTGGCTGACTTAGCCAACTCAAGTAAATGCGCAAGCGCATCGTCCCAAACCGCTCTAACAGTCTGTTCATAAGCTTTGGGTATTCCGCGCAATCAACCACTGGAATCGGAACGATTTGTTCGATAAGGCATTTATAGGATTTTACTCGACTCTTGAAATGGCAGATGTCGTTTTGTTCCGATAAATTTTTACACGCAATCAAACAATGTCGGGACAGCTGTTGACTTGAGAAACCACCGTCCATACACTGTGTTTGCCTTCGAACTGGCGCTGAAATGAGGTAGGCGACGAAACAGTCATTTTGCATATTTTTTAGTGTGCATGCAAATGAATGAAATAATGAAAACGTTATGGAAGCAATGCGATATTTACATGTACGATCGCAAAATTTTTCCATGGATGCCAAACAAGCGACAGCACTATTCGGGTGTCAGGCGGTCAAATTTAGCTTCACCTAAATTTGGTTTAACCTCAGACGAGTACTTGCGGGGACAACAGGGTGTGAACATCGCCTCGCGATGCGTAATTATTATACAGGAAAGGAAAAGCTGCATTCGGGATGAACTTTTGTACTGCGCAAGAACCTTGCTTCCTCACTATCGCTTTCACAAGATAATGCCGCTACACCTTCCAGCTCACGAGAACAGTTTCTTTGAGACTTTTCGAGCTGCCAATCATATGCTTAAAACGACTTAATTTTCATGAGAGCCCAATTTTTTATATTATTGCGAATCTCAAAAACCTCGCGTAAAACTGCTCCTGTGTATAATTAAAAAAGAACAGCTTCAGAGGACCTGTTATCTGTTTCGCGAAATGTTGTACTAGCGATAAGCCCACTTGCCAAATTTTTTTTTTTTTTTGCGACCAAAATAATTGTTACAACCTGCGTTTCACTTCCTACTCTGTCGCGAGATGACATGCCATCCGTCGCTCTCCATTGTATTATTTCCCGAGAAGGACAGAGGGAATGTAATCTGCGTGAATCTGTATAGCCTCGGCGGTTGCACCAGCTTTCAAGATCGAGTGTAAAGGGGAGCGATCGAAAGGGCACAATGGTGCATTCATTTGACAAATACCAGGCTCGACCTTCTCCACATGTTCTTGGTGTGGCTATAAACACATGAAAGGCAGATCCTCAACAGATATTATTGTGTGACACTACGCGAATGATACTAAAGTCGAGTGTCACTCACTAAAAGTTACACTAAATTTCCACGAGTGACTACAACATAGCAGACGCAATTGTCCATATATTTAGTTTATAAGCCTTCACGTACGCTGAAAATTCAATTTACACTTAAAAAACACAGTGCGCTGCTCCCGATGCCAGGAAATGCGATGCTTCGACTGCTTCAACGTTGAAGAAGGCAGACCAAAATCTGTTGCGCACAATGCTAGATGGGGAAGCCAAAAACAGCACAAAGTTCGTGATTACAAGCAGATGGGTGAAGCGGCGTGAGATAATGTAATTCCAAACAGAAGTGTGTAACTGCGTTAGACGAGTACAAAAATATCTTTTAAAACGCTTTCGTATAAACAGATACAAACCGCAAGAAAGACGACACGCGCACATATTCAAGCGCTTGTGTGTGTCATCTTTCTAGTGGTCTGTGTCAGCGCTAGACCTTTTTACACGATTGAAATGCACCTATTCACTCAGAAAAGTATTTATGAACGCATAAAAGAAGCACATATATTGTGGCTTACTTCGCAGTCGTCATGCTTAACTTTCGCGTCCCATACATTCTCTTGTCCCATACGTCTCTTATCCCATAGAGAACGAAAACATCTGGCTCCTTTTTTTTTTTTTTTTTTTTTGCTGAGCCAGCACACAATAGAACACAACAACCTGGCATGCTAGTTTTCGCGACTGAGCATAGTTCAGTCGCCCAGCACCCATCGCACAGCGCAACCGCTTCGGACACTCCGCAGCAACGGCCCGAAGCGACTTGCCCCAAGATGGCGAGCGCGGCGAAAGCGGCGGCGCGAGGCATGCCAAAGGGTGTCACCACCCTGTACGGTGGCGCTGGTATCGAGGCACCCTAAGCGCGCACATCTCCCACTGTCATCTAGTGAGTATTTGTCGAGACGCCAGTGTATCACATATAAGTTGGCGGTTAAAAAAAGTACCTTAGTGTGGCTGTAATTTCACTGTTCCTCCCAGCGAACTCTCCTGTTCGTTTACATATTTCTCATACATATATATGTGTGCCTTTGTGCTCAGCTGCTCTGCGACCTACATCAATAGTCCAATGCTGACTGGTCGCGCCTTCACATTTAATCGCTCAAAACCTCGAAGTCTCAGAAAAAGATGTTATGTAGACACTCGTAGTTGTGGCCCGTGTATGCATGGGCACCCTTATTCGTAATATTTCCCTCTTCACGTCTCTTGTTCGTCCTGCGCGTGTACCCAGACCAATGGGTGGGGTACGGTTGATTCTATAGCTTGTTCCCCGTCTCCCCTCCTCTTCTTTCCCGCTCACTCTACAATCCGGCGAGTGCAGTTGAATCCTAATATGTGGATACCCCGGCGACCAATCAACCTCCATATCCATATGCGCCCATTGAGGTACTGTTCCGCCCGTGCAATCGTAACTTTGGTTGCTTTGTCCAAAATGTCACTGACAGAGGAGACCGGCACTGAGCACGTATACTCAAGTCATGTTTACCCCTAGCCGGGCATCTACACGACCACATGCAACATCGCAATACAGATTTCCTAATATTTGCAACGCTATTTAAGACGCCCGAGTGAACTAGAACATGTAAAGTGCTCTGAACATGCCGTGCTTGCACGATCGTGCGAGTGAGTGAGAGAAGACAGTGACTTTGGCAAAAACGATGTTACTGTTGGCTATCCTACACTATAAAGGTAGGGGAGGAGGGGCTTAAATGGGAAAGAAATTTGCACCGCTTTCGTCACGCGCTGCTTTTGCGCGACAGCTGCTGAAGTGGGTTCTATTAATAACAACGGTTTCTCTCGAGAACACCTTGCTTTAGCCTAATTTCACGAAAGTATTCAGCGTGAAAATCGGCGAAATTCATAAGAGTCATCACCAAAAGAAAAATTATTGTTATACCGCGATACAACGCCTGCAGTTGTTGCTATCTGAAAACGCAAACTCGAGTTACGTGGTACTTTCTTGAAAAAAAAAAAAGCAAGTAAAATTTCAATGCATACTCACACTTTGTGCGGACGTCTCCAAGGATTATTAAAACTGTAAAGACTGCAATTGCAGCAGCTGAAGGGTTACCTCCAAGCATATTAGGATGTTGCGTTACCGCAGGTGAAAGTGTCTGCGCTGACTGACGCACGGTCAAAACTGGCATTTCGCACCTCGCTTGCAGACTCCCTGCCGCACCGTGCAGCCACACTGGACTCGTAGCGACACCTTGAAGAGACTTCTTCAGCCAAATCATGTCGCATATGTCGGTACCTGGAGCGTCGGCCCATTGCCCGCCTCCTTCTGAAACGCCGCGATAACGTAACTATACTATAACTGTGCATGCATGGTGTCACGAAACTCCTGCTCGCAGATTCACTCTGCAGCTGATGACGTAACAGTTCTGCTTGACCAGTGGTTGGCTGTCTCGTGGTTTGACGCGCCGCGCGGTGCTCTATTCCCTTTCCTGTCCTCGAGCGCGGAGCGACCGCGGCGACTGTCGCTATATGGTTGTCAACGTATTTCTTTCATGCACTGCCTACAAATTTCTTTCAAGCAAGGCTTATAACACTATCGCGCACACGCTTTTGGTGCGTCCGGACGATTGGCTCAGGTTCAATTTATGCGTCACGTGGCTACGACATTGCTCGTTGATATTAATAGTGGTGTCAGTCTTCTCTCCTTTAATTGCATACGAATCGCGGGTTTTTTTTTTTTGTGATTATTAGTGTAACCATGTGTTGACCCACTGTCTATATTTGGACCGTGAGATACAGACACGTATGCCACAAATACTTATCGGCAGCGCAAGGGATAGTGGTCAGACAAAACCACAAAGCTCGCCGTACGTGCGATCGTTTCGTAGCTGACTAGCGTGAATGCACTGTGATCAAAAATATTTGAACGGTGAATGAATTTACATAAGGGGATCATGAACATTTGAAGTAAATAACAATAGCACTGTCCAAAGGCGACGATCTTACGTATGAAGGACACGAGCGCCTCACGTGGTAATTGCACCATAGTTGTTGAAGATGCTAAAAACGTGTTCATGAAACAGGTAGCTTGCTGTGCTGAATTTTTGGACAGGGAAACAGGTGACACGACCCCTTTCTTGTTTATAGTTTAAAAAGCTGGTGAACAGCATAGACCAGTCAGTTGTGGGCTACAGAAAAGGCACGGTTCATAAATGTGCACGCGGCGCGGGTTTGGACTTTCAGTAACTTATAAAGATGAAGCTCAACGTTTGGTCCGATTAAATAAGCCAATTGAAAAGCTGTTTAACATGGTTGGCACGCAAAATATTTTTGCTTGCTATTAAAAGAGATGACTGCAGACGTCAGCTGAGAAACTACACAGTTCCACTGTCATTAGCAGATGGAAATAGTCCTAAACGGTTTTTGCTATTCCAGATTTTTTAACACCGACTTGCATGTTGGCTACAATCAGTCTGCTGGCGGTAGAGCAGCTCCATGCATTCTTTCAAGAAAACCTCGGTCACCTGGGAGTTCTTACTGTAGCGCGAGCAGAACTCGCTGAGCGTCCAGTCGCGCTCTTGGCTTGTCTTTTTTATGTGTAGAAGGCGACGATGGCCGAGCCTTGGCTAACTGTTCTCGCCACGAGGTCGTCGATCATCGACGTTGCAGTCTTCCAATAGCATCATAAACATGTTACATGTTTCGTTCACCTGCAAAACATCTGCAAACCTTTCCTCACCACCTTCTACGCGGCGCCGAAACAACGAAGGGCCGCAGGCCACCGAGCTAAGTGGTCGAGAGATAGAGCATTTGGTGATCCGTCCAAATTGGTAGACAATCTTAATGGTGTCCATCCCGTGCACATTGGTAAGCAGTGTCCCGTCGACCTCGTCCAAGACGAAGTAGGTTCACCGAAGGAGGCTAACCTTGCCCCCAAGGAGTGCAGATTGTGACGAGGCGTCTTAGCGTAGCCACCACAGTTTCTCTGGGGCTCCTCCAGCTTAGGTCACTTCGCCGGCTGCTGACGGCGCAGACGCTTTGCGCTCACGAGTGCCTCAAGCTGCATGGCGACTTGGCGGATCTGCTCGGTCAGTCCGTGTGTCGGCCCCGCCACCAGAAATATGGCACTCTCGCCGTCCCTTATGGTCGGTTGTTGGCGAATGCGAGCGAGCGATGGTCGGGATCGAGGAGGTAGCTAACAGTCTTGCGGGATATGTCGAGCCCACGTGAAGGCCTTGATGTTCTTGCTGTTGAGTGCGATGGGCCGGCACTGCATTTTTAAGAAGTACTTGCTGTAGGCCTAGTAATGGAACGGCGCAATGGACATGGACACAGGAAAAGAACATTTTTACTGGCCTGAGCAGGAAATGGCAGACCTAGACGCTATTGCGAAAGTTAGTTTTGGTACTACACCTTACTCTGTTACTGTTATCCATTTGGACCTGAACTTAGCCTCGGACCAAAGCGGCAGCGTACGACCTGTTAGCCGAGTTGGGAAGATTCTGTCACAGGTACGTCCATCTGGATTGGTGGGGGCTCGATGCTGTTCCAGTCCAGCTTGCGCAGCCTCATTGTACATGACTTTGATTGGCGAAGTGTAGTAGAATCACTAGATAAGTTTCCTATCTAATGTCTTAAAGTGTAGTTGTGCAGCATTTGCGACCGTCCTTTGCGGCGATGCTTAACACAACAGCATTTGAACAGGATGCTGTTGCTGTGAACTGGTTTTCTTTCTTTTTGTCTACGCGGCCGAAAGTTTCGATAAGACGTCTCGCGTCCCGTCTCGCCGGTGTGTTCTTAAAGTGAGTCAACTAAAAAAGAGTGGTATAAAAACGAGCAGATGAAGTCATGGAAAGGAAAAAAATGGCAGTGGCTTAGCTCGGCTATGCCAGGTGGCTACTACACAACGGAGGCGCACAGCTGGGCACGCGCTGGTGCCAGTGCGTCTGCCGCGGCTAAGACGTCACTCCTCTGGAATGCGCAGACCGGCGAAGCACACGGGCAGCGTCAGACTTGGCTACTACGTAACGGAGTGTACAGCTGGGCACGTGCCGGCGTCAGTGCGAAGACGTCACTCATCTGGCATGCGCAGACCAGCGAGGCGCGCGCGCCTCCGGCGCGTCAGCTGCGTGCGTGTGACGTCACTGCTCCTCGCACTTGCGCAGCACGGCTCTCCAGGAGCCACGCGAAACTATTCAACCTCGGCCAGTGTAGCTAACGCTACAAAAATTGGCTAGTGTTTTAACGCCCTGGATTAACCCTGCAGGGAAGCGAAATCTTCATGTACAGTCTTGGTCGAAAGTCCTAAAGCCAAACGATTTTCGTCTCAGCCACAAAATGTAGCCGTCACGCCATCATTAAATACCAAGGGGTGTTTGAAATGCTAGGTGACGAGTCCTTATCACAGAAGGAACTATCTCATTGTAGTTCACGTCCTTTTAGTCGTTAATGGCGCCGTGACACTTCATTCTGCGGCTGAGTAGAAACTCATTTGACTAGGATTTATGACCAAGGCTTTATGACACTGGAAGTGTTCAGTGTGCCAATGTCAACATCAAGAGTGCTTCATCAGATGGCCTCTGCACACTGTGTAGCACTGTTTGAAGGCAATCGTTTAGTTTTGGTCAGGACTGTACTTTCCCATTAACAGAGAGTAGTGGTTGATATAGCTGCAAAAAAAAAAGCTTTTCACGATGATGGCTGTAGATGTAGGCATCATGGAGTTGGTATGCAGATACTTCTATGCAGGACTGTACAAAAATCACTGATGCCTCTGCTCCCTAACCAAGTGAGTAATTTTTTGTCTAAATAAGAATGGATTTAGATGGGCTCTGATCTGTGTAAAAGTAGCAGTATCACAATGCTTTAAGACAGACATTTTGCACTGTCACGTATGTGCAAACATGCACAAGTAAGAAAAGGCAGGCATTGCAAGAGGGGAACAATTTATTTTTCTTGCATATGGACATGATCAAACAAAAATTGCCAACAAAATCAATGGTATTTACACACTTAACAGCAACATAAAACAATATTGTCATATTTCAGCTGCAAACAGCCCAGGTACCACACACTCATTCAGTACACACTGCTGGAGCTCAAGTGAGATTCAGTGATCGACAAAATGCCCTCAAAACCTCCACGAACTTAACAGTGCAACTTATTCCCAGAGTTACAAACAATTAAGTTTGTTCACCAATTAGGATGAGCTGCTAATGTAGCTTCTATCAGAGATGGAAGGGTTATGATAATGTATTTATTATTTTTCTGCGTGCTTACCTAAGTTTGTCATCCTTTATGGAATACAGAGGCTACAGATATCTCATGTATCAAGAACAATTTTGGAATCCAAAATCCTTGCACTATGAGCTCACTACAACTGCACAATACATTCATTTTTCCTTGTATACTATAAGCTCCACTACCGTAACACTTGTCCAATCTGCAAGAGGCTACCACAGTTACGTACTCTGTAGGCTATGAATAAAAAAAAAGCCATTTTCTACAGCACATGGGCATCCTTATTTAGTATAGTAGGTGAACTGCATGTTATTTAATACTTAATGGGCATGAGAGCCTAAAGAAACTAATCTTGTCACAAGTAATACATGACGATTTTTACAGTCTGAATGAAATGCATTTATAGGCTAGCCAAGCCTCACTTCACAGAACACTAGAATACACACAGCTACACAGCACGAAACAGAATGTGAAAATTGAGCTGAAGCTAGGAAAGGCTCATTTGAGCCCTTAGATGCGTGCGTGTATTATAAATACTGTTATACATATGCAGTTATAAGTAGATAGGTCTAAGGTAGAGGACGTTACGAACACGATACAGCACTGCAGTGATACATTTCTCGTTCATGATGTGCTGGCATGTATCATTCACATCTGTCAGACTGCACAGCATGTATCACGTGCTTCTCTGGCGGCGGGCACTGTAGCCATCAACGCAGTGGCTGCCATAGTGGTTGCAACAGTTACCAAGTATTTCGCCCGCGAAAAGCAACACACACTGACTGGATATCACAAATAGAAATCAGCTGCACAAGAAAAAGTGGTCAGAAATAGCGAAGGTCGCCATATGTGTAATCCTTTCATAATAAGCCAACATATGGCATAGCCAAAGAGTGACGATGAATAAAGGTCACTATGATGTCGAGCGAATCTTACTCTAAGCGGTTACTACATGAACCGCTTTGCAGTAATGACACCATGTTTATCAAAGGTGCAACAAGCAGCGACAATGAAAGGCGACTCGCCCAGTTTCGCTGCACTCTCGATTGGGGAAAAGCGCATGTTTGTGTGATTCGTGATTCTGTTATCCACAGGTGACATTACCCTCCTCCCATTCACAGTTCAGTTGAAGACAACTAGCATATGAAAGTAGTGATAAAAAACAAAGCAGTGTTGAATAACATAGACCAGCTACGTCACTCACATTAAAAAGACATGGTTCTTGAACGTATATAAAGTGCGCACTTCACTCCTTGCATGATTGCCGAGGTTGCCAACTTGCTTGATGTAAACCATTCCCAATGCCTAAAGGTTCTGTTAGCAATCACTAAAAAAGTCAACTGATGGAACACATTGTTTTGCATCATGAAGGGACAAATATTATTGCTCCAGTTAAGCCAGAGAGGAAAATTTCATATCAGAATTTAGAATTTGTGTTTTTCTAGTGGTATCACGATTTGTTTGCTGGCTGTTTCTGTAGCAGCAATAGCAGTAATTCCAAAATATCTTCTTTACCTCGATATTTTGCAACACTGACTTGCTCGTTGATTCCAGTTACTTAGCTGATGTCATCATAGCCAGGAATTGTGTAGAAAAAGCTTTTTCTGGAAGAAGCACGTTCACTTTTCTGGGTGTGTTATGTAGGCTTCCACAGTAAATTACAGCTTCACATCAAAACAAAGTATTTGCAATCTGAAGGGAATACTACAAAGATTGGATATGGATTTTTCGTAAGCACCACCTGCACAGCTTCACATAATACTACTGTGGTACGTTGTTGACCAGAAAAGTTTGAGTACCTGCAGCACCCAAACTCTGACTCTTGCAACACACAGACCATGGCACAAAAGCGGAGAAGGATGATGAAGCTGATAATAGGTGCTCATACGTAACGCTATTACGATGAAGCTGACTGGAAAGAGGAAACAGTCGGCGGTGTCTCGTGACCGATGCACATGCAGCCAATGTCGTAATGCTGATCGCCATCGGGTTGGCTGCCAGGGACTCTCGAGATTCTCACACCTACCATTTTTAACCCACGGGGGTTAAGAAAAGTGTTCATGCTCACCTATTCAGAAAATCGCAGTTCCACGATGACGACTGAATCATGGGCGAGTAGCTAACCCGGTGGCTCGGCCTTCCGACAAAGGCTGCACTATCTTGTACAGTCTCACTTGGAGCATTGCCCGACAGACAACCGCTCATTACTCGTGATGAACTCCTAAGATACGCTGTGCAAAGACGGTGCATCCGTAGCCGATGTTGGAGGTGGAGGCTTTACACAATGTTGCGCTTTCCCTGTGTCTTGAGCCTAGCGTAACTGCCGATGCCGTCATTGATCTGCGTAGTGAAAGAATATACAGACATGTTGAGGTGATGCTTGCCGTGATGAACGATAAGGTGCAGTATGTACAGTGTAACACGATTTGAGGTCATCACATTAGGCTTAACTGAGATGGATTAAATTTCTCTGACATAAATAATTTTTGCAAGAGCATTGAATGAAATCAATAAGCCTAGCTGTCAGAGTCATTCATCTATTGTGTGCTGCCTTTTTTTTTAAATTTCATAAGTGTCACTTGCACCAGGAGCAAATTTTTGGTCTGATTTGGTGAGAACTATCATGACACTAATCATTTTGTTACTCTAATCCATGTATGCTTACTACTAAAGTTCTGGAGGCATAACAATAAAGGGCAGTGACATCCCTGATGCGATTCAATGCCATTTGCTTTTTATGTACTAATTAGACTGAACTCTAAGTTACGACATCATGAATAATGTCAGCAACTGCCATGAGTGAAGGAGTGCAGAAGTTTGAAATACAGATGTCCTGCGAGCCCTTGTACTTAGATCCACAAGCTTTTGTTCAGGCACGCTGAATTCTCATTGCTAGACAGTCTTTTGATCGCTGTGCTATATGCACTGTGCTTTCACAAAATGATGTGAACATTGCTTCAACGTTCCAAAAGAAATGGTTTGTTTTAAAGATACTCCTGCCGATCTGAAATTCATAGGCATTGTTCCTTTCATGAATGTGCTGTTTCTTCTCCACTAGCAGCAGGTACTAGTGCTTGCATAGCAGCCAATTCTAGGCACAGTTTGGATAAACATAGATGAGTCTTTGAACTTAAAGAGTACAGAATGAACAGCTCTGCTGGGTGATCGCATATGGACTGATGGCCCTGCTGAAAAGTTGATGCACTTGGTCCGGCATGCATCTCACATAAGGCGAAACTGGACGAGAAATCGTCAGCGAAGCACCTGTTATTATACACTCTCCTCGTCATGTGGTATTACAGTGACAGCCGGCAAATGCGCGCAGCTGCATCTCTTCGTAGAGAATTAAGCTGGTGTGCAAAGAAGCGAGCACTGCACCTGCAGTCAAGGTCAAATGCTCGCCTAACTTGACCTTGGCATAGATGGACTTTTCACTTTAAAGGGAATGAGTGCAGCAGAATAACATGGCAGACTTGGAGTTCTAGCTTTTTACATTCTATGTAGTAGGACTTTTCACTTTAAAGGGAATGAGTGCAGCAGAATAACATGGCAGACTTGGAATTCTAGCTTTTTACATTCTATATTAGTTGTTGCTCTCCAATTTTTCCACGTTACCTAGTGCCCTAAAATCAAAAGCGTTAAACATTATTTTGAAGGTGCATCAGCACTGTGTGCAACATTGGTACACATTTTCACTACACACATTTACTCACCATGCCAGTTCGTGTGGGTGGCCCGTCCCAGGGGATGTCGTAGGCCTCCTCTGTGTTTTGACTGTTGCGGCCGTGCTCCATAGTGGGCGCGTACGAGCCCCTGGCATACTGGCTCACGAGAGGCGTGCCTGCACAGAGGATGACACAGGAGGATTGTCATTGGCTGTCGTGGTGCCAGGAAATCAGTACTTTTTCTGCATTCTATAACAGTCCACTGCGACAGATATGTGCAGACCAAAAACATCGATTCTTGTGGACAGGCAGTGTTGCTTTTGGAAAATTGAGGATAAAGGCGATACGCCAGTTAGACAGAATGATTCTTTCCCGATGGCTGTAGTCTATTTCGCCTGTGGCCTCATCTTAGCAGCGTGAAAATAAAGGAGGGGTGGCCGCGTGTGTTGAGCTCAATGACCCGGGATGAAAAGATCAAAGCGGGATTGAAATTTATTTGAATGGCTATACTCTCCCCATTCTGGTTTGTACTTTCTCCCGTCGCTTGAAGTCAATTATAATGGCTTAATTTCACCCCTGCCAATCTTAAAATCCTGTGCGGGAGCAAGATTACCTCTTCAATGAAAACTAGGGCAGCTATTATATAATCAGTATTCCAACTGGCAATTATGTTTTATTTTTCAGAACTCTCTGCGCTGACTTTCGATCCTGATTTTGCTACGGGCATGACGATTCTTGAGTATATGGCAGAGGCTGAGGTGGAATACAAATGCAATGGCATTGCTGCATTGTCTTGGTGCACACTCTTGCTTTAATATTCAGCCGAACCACGCAAAGTATATCCGACCACAAAGACAGGCAGGTGGCATCCCTGTTCATGAAACACATTGAGTCATTGATTTAGTAACCTATGCTTCTATGAATCACTTTAAGCATACGGAAGGCATGAAAACACCTAAGCCTAAAAACGTCGAGAGGTAAGAAGATAGGTGGCGCTACCGGTAGCTAACTGCATCATCGTCAGTGATCTTTTGACTTGCTGAATTTGAGAAAGATGTCACGAAAAATGCTTGGCATTTCTTATCTCAAAAGATTAAATAAATCACAGCAAGAAGAGTCCACAAAACATGGAGGTTCTTGAGATAATTGCAAAATGCAGGTGCTTTCATTTTTAAACTGGGTCATAACGGCACCTTTCGGGCACACTGTTGTACGGCGATATTTACTGTAATGGATTTTGGCTGAACACAGTAATTGACTGAAACAAAACAAAAGGTAAGAAAAAAGAACAGACATGCACACCTTCATGCAAATGCATAGCCTTACGACTTTCTGTTTAGCTGACGTACATTTTGGCATTCTGGTTCAATTCTTATCTATAGATTTGCGTCCTCTCCTTTCTGTGTTTTCAGACGCACGACCAGAAAGGACATAAAAGGGAACAGAAGTCATGTGCCGCTTTGGCTTGGCAAATAGAAAGGACGCTCGTCTTACAGTCAGACTTGGTAAGAGTTTCACAAAAGTCTCGATTTTCAAAATGGCCTCTAAACTGGCTAAAGCAAGCATTTCGCTGCAGTCAACTATCGAATGGTCAAAACTAACATGCCGGAACATGGCAACAAGCGGTTGTTTGTTCGGACCACAGGTGTTGCACCTGTACAGAGGCATTTATTTTTAATTTTACGTTTTCAACACACCAGAAAATTTTAGCAATATATCACCACTTAGATTTAACGTGGTCAAGCAGTTTTTTTTCTGGGGGCATGCTATCCAACTAGTCTGCATCTCATACTAGCGTCATTCAGTCAAAGCAAGGTTTTCGCAGCCCGCAGGAATGTGTGGAGACCTTGCTGCTTAAAGCGGAGAGGATGCGGGTTAGTATGGTAAGCAGTGCATAAAACTTGTTAGTGCGTCCAGGCTTTCCAGCGAGGCAGTTAGTGAAAAAAAAATCAAGCAAGTCAGTGGATGGCGAAAGTGAGGCTCCTAAGCAATGTGTGTGCTTAGTGGCGACAGGCAGCGGCTAGTTACAGTCGTCCTTACCTGGCGGTAGCTTACAGTCACCATAATATTCGGAAGAACCGTAAACTTTCAGGTATGCATCTGAAAATGCACACAATGAGAGCACGACAGTCAGTCGATGCACAGAAAGTCTGTTTACTGATGGCTTTGCTACTGTAAGCATGCCCCACTTTAGATTTAATTTGCCTTTCTTATCAATTTCTTTTTATGGCTTACATCGTTGGAATCGTGTGGGAATTCGAAAAAAGCATTTTAATCTTGTTCTGTTCAAGTGTAAGTAGTGAGATCGAGATGATGTGGAATCAGGCTAACTGTCCAGTCGTAAATGCTTCTCCTGTCTCTTTTTTTACCTTAATATGTGGCACATAAATATAGGTCATATGTTAACTGCAAGAAGCACTAAGTTGTGCACATTGTCATGAATGCACTTATTCACATTATATGTATTTTGGTCTGAAGCTGAAGGCCTAAACTCACTTCTCCTTAAAAAGAAATAAAGAGCATCCTATGCCACTATATATATATGCACAACTGAAGTTGTCCACAAAAACCCACACAACTAAAGAGTACTCATACAAACATAGAAAAATGCATGCAACAAATCAATGGCAACAAAACAATCACTCATTCAACGAATCATGACAGAAAAAAAGCGGCTAGGCCAAGCTTATGGCTTGGGTTTGTTCAGTGAAAGCAGACAACCAATCGATCATTGTAATATCATTTAACGTGAAACATACGCAGACAAAAGAAGGGACACACATGACAAAACACGGGCGCTCATTTTTCGACCTGCGTGTTTTGTGCAGAGTTATATTATTGCAATGGCTAAACACCAACTAGCCCATCAGTTAACTCTTTTGAAGAACAAAGCGAACAGCCGAATATGAGATGCCTAAATGTGCCCATGAAATGCCCAAACGGGCCTCCAGGACGGCACTGCCAAATCGACCGGAAATGCTCTAGGCACCACAGCAGACGTGGTTTTACCTCCGTGTTCTTCAAGAGAACAAGAAAAAGTATGGTGCTTAACTAGTGCTGAGACAGCAGGGCCCCTTTCAGAGAAACAGTGGCAGAACAAATACTAGTAACATACTACCACGGTTAATCAAGCCCCTTTATTCGCACTTTTACGTGAGGAATGTAAGTTTGAAACGGCTAACACTAACATTGGTGGTGAAGCACTGAAGCCAAGTGGATAACCTCGGACCTTCAAATGAACAGCGCTAAACCTAGGTGTAACAGAATTTGCTATGAAGCTTGTGCACCATGGCACTGCAAATTTCAATTCCTAAGGACGATGATTGAACTAATGTCAAACACACTGCAATCAACAGCACGAGAAAAGCTGCAAAGGAAACGCTATACACTGTGAGACACTTTCGCATGGCATGATATTCATCCCAAATGTATATACGCGAGCAGGCGGACTATGCTCGTTTCAGTGTCGCACAAAAGAACAAATAAAAGCTGTACTGAAAGCATAAACTTCACTTCTAAACAGCTCGTGCAGAACGTTCAGGGCACATGTAGAGAGGAACATCCAACCAGGGAAGTTCAGTCACAGTAGCCCTGTCAGCCAGCATCAAAGTCGACATCAGTTATCATCCTCTGCCCATTAATTGCCATCCTGTCACCTAGCCAGAACACGCTCCTATCGAGTGCCATGATATCAAGGGCATTGAACAAGGTTGTAGCGCTTGAGATATTCCTCAGCAAATCTTTGACATGTGAGCTCTTGCCCTCCGGTGTGCAATGGAAGGACAAATCAATGT
This sequence comes from Amblyomma maculatum, assembly GCA_023969395.1. Lineage (NCBI taxonomy): Eukaryota > Metazoa > Arthropoda > Arachnida > Ixodida > Ixodidae > Amblyomma > Amblyomma maculatum. The sequence goes on from JAJIZL010032029.1 coordinate 66,070, forward strand.
TTGGAATGCGCAGCCTTTAGGACTACACATGCGGACAACTTTCTGTGGCTGTGCGGCGAAAGCTACAGAACCGAAATGCACAGATCACTCGATAGAAGAATGTAGTCCCTCGAGAAATTTTGCGTAGCGTGTTCTAAAAATAATATCATAACAAAATTACTAACAATGTCCTTAATCAATATTATGCTACAATTATTAGCCAGTACAGCTTAAGTAGAGCATTCCGATGGATGCACTACCTGTGGGCAGTCACAAGCTGAGGCCATCCGCGCGTCTTCAGCCTCTTCCCGCCGATTTCAGTACATTTTACATTTCCGTGTATCTGGCAGTTAAAAAAACAGTAATTCGATGTCAAAGCGAAACTGAGACCAAAACCGTAACTGACGCCATATGTACTTGAACAACTTGACTTAGTAGCACCCTGAAGAAAGCTCCGCCTCCATAGCCGTGAAGCGGAAGCGGCGGCGAAGCAGAACAGCATTAACGGGGCGAAGTGCTTCCCCTAGCTCTCTTCGCCTTGATTTCATGATGGAAGTCCAGAAACGCCGCAGTTTCTGAGCCTCAGTAACGAGTCACGAGGCCGACGCTGGGTCTTTAGCACGCCACAGACTGGCAGCAGCGTGTGCCTTAGCGGCCCGTTCTTACCTTGGACCTGCCGCGCGGGTGATTAGAGACTTTTAGTTTCGCGCTGCCACTTACCGTGGCTGTCTACCGCTACCGCGCACCGTCAGCATAGCACGCGCTGATTGGTCCCCGCTTGCGGCGTCCACCGAAATTTGACAGGAACGTGGCGCCATCTGTGGCCATCGGGGTGATCTGCGCATGTGTACTGACGCTCGCGCGGTGGCTGCAGCGGCACGGCCGCTCGATGGAAGCGCACTCGAGCGGCCGTGGCAGCGGTAAGCGGTAGCCCTAAGCATTTCCTTGGCGTCACCGTAAAGCTTGCTGGACTGTTGTGAGCACCGCAGCTCTCTGCATCTCTTCACAACAGCCCCGCCACTAACTGTTTTGTAACGTGTGCTTGCTCACTCCACCTGCACACGCGCAGTGCAGGTGGACGAACGTGCAGCTAAGGTGCGTACCTGAACTGCATATGCACATTCGGAAGTGCGGTATGCGTCTACGCTAACACGTCTCCGTTGTGTTAAGTCTGTATTAGGACAGCGACAACTCAAATGTCTTTGTTCGCCTTTCTATAACCGGTGATGTTGCCCGTGTGGAGCACGGGGAGAAAAGGGAAAGTTGGGGAAGTGAGCTCACTCTTCTGAATTATGGTTGCTCGCTTGAGGCAGGCCCAGGCGATGACCACGGCCGTGATGATGACGGTGAAGGAGGCGGCCACGGGCACCACGAAGTAGGTGCGGTAGTAGAAGGGCACTTCGCTCTCGGTAGTCACCTGCAACGAGCGCCCGTCTGCGAGGAAAAGGAGAGGGGACTGGTCAGCATCCATTCTTCTCTCTTCTCTTCCCTGTACAGCTAGCTGCATGCCGTGAGCGTTCTATACACAAAGCGAGAGTGGGAAGAAGGTTCAGAAACTGCTTCGTGCCTCTTGTAGCAGCTAGGTACTGTAGCGAAAGCAAATGCACCATTTAGTAGAAATTTGAGATTTTGTAGCAGGGAAATCAGCGTTTTCGACGTTTTTGCTTCTATAGCAGAAAAATTGATTCACATAAAGAGGGAGGTGCAGCTAAAATTTGGGTATCGGAGTTAGCAGGTTCGAATTTATGTACTATGAATGTAGTAAAACAAAAATCATCCACACCGCATCCACGTTTCACCTTTACAGCGTTTTTAAAACTTGAAGGGGAAGCAAACAAATGTATTAAAAAATCTGTACAAAATTCTAGAATCACACATGCTTGACACTGAGTTTCCGGGTGGTCCTGTTAGTCTAATTATTCTGAAGGCGCACGGGTTGGCGCATCGTTGGCTAAATAGAACTAGATAGCTCGCAGATTGGAAGCAGCAGCTCGGGCATAAATGAGAGCGGCACCACATTCCTTCGCCATGTTAGGACCGCAGCGCATGGAAGAATTCCGCCCAAATGGTTGGTTGGTTTGTGGGGTTTAAGGTCCCAAAGCAACTCAGGCTATGAGAGACGCCGTAGTGGAGGACTCCGGAAATTTCGACCACCTGGGGTTCTTTAACGTACGCTGACATCGCACAGCACACGGATGCCTTGCTTTTTGCTTCCACCGAAAAGCTGCCGCCGAGGCCGGGATTCGATCCCGCGTCCTTGGGAACAGTAGTCGAGCGTCGTGGCCACTGCGCCACCCCGGCGGCTCCTTTCCCAGCGACACGCAGTGTGCTTATGCTCAAATATTGGTTACGTGGTGATCCCTGCGATAGATTCATGTCCGCTAAACAGTGAAGGTATTTTGCTATCAATACTCTCTTAATAATAATATAATAATTGTTTCACAGGAAGGGAAAGGCGCAGTATCTGTCCCTTACGGCGCGGTTCAGGTGTCCATAGCTGTGGGCACCTGAACCATAAGGGAAGGGAGGAAAGTGGGAGTGAAAGTGGAAAGAGAAAGGGGAGTGGCAGTGGAGGGCTACGGAGTAATTTCGACCACCTGGGGATCTTTAACGTGCGCTGACGTCGCACAGCACACGGACGCCTCTTCGTTTCGCGGATCGAGCCCGGGTTCTCTGGCACAGTAGTCAGGCGTCTTACCACTCCACCATCGCAGCCGGAAAGCTCAATACTCTCTTATCAGCATATATCAGTAGCAATAATAATAATTGGTATACAGGAAAGGAAAAGGGCGGTATCTGTCACACTCTTTCTGTGGACACCTGAACCTCGCCGTAAGGCAAAGAAGGCGAGAGTGAAAGCGGAAAGAGGTGCCTCAGTAGAGGACTACGGAGTGTAGAGGACTATGGAGTAGTTTCGAGCACCTGTATTTTAGGTGCACTAACACAGCACAGCAAATGGACGCCTATCCGTTTCGCCTCCATCAAAACCCAGCCGCCGGCGGTCGGGCTCGAGCCCGGGTACTCCGGTGAAGTGGTCAGGCGTCTTAACCACTGCGCCACCGCGGCGGGTCGCACATAAAGAACACTTGATTGATCTGAGCCTTCAGCGTTGGCAGCTCGTCAAAGTTGTAAATTATATTTTCGTGGTGCTCTAATTTGTGCACAACAGTGACGGTCATATCCAAAAGCGTTTGAAGTGTACTTCCAGAAGATTCCCGGACAACCTCTAAAAGTGAATTTCATTGCTAGTGGTGATGCAATCCCATGTGTGGAGTAACGCGAGCACAAAACTGAACGTGCGAAAACGAAACTATACAGCGAGAAAGCGTGCTTGCTGCGCTCAGCGGAATACATCAGCGCGATCCGGCTCCCTCAGACCCGCGCGCGCGGTTTATAGTGGGAACCGGAAAAGGCAGGTGGAGTGGTGCCTCTGTACATTCTCCGTTAATGCATTCACAGCGTTCAGGGCCAACAGTCAGCTGCGTCGTGGTACGACGCAAGTAAGCGCCACGCGGTACCGCACTTCAGTTTTCAATCCACGAACGTGTAGCTGCCACGGAGGATCTCACAATGGCTGCCGATGAATTTCTTTCGTGCAAGGCCCACCACTATTGCGTGCGTGCTTTTGCTGCGTTCTGGCGATTATGCATATCAAGCGTCAATGCTGTTTAGAAACTCAACAATTTTGGTCGGCGAGTTAAGGGCACCATGAACATCTGCGATTTTCGGATATTTCTTGGTCGGGACTTTGAACAGAAGTTCTCGGTACGACAGTAATCGAACAGCCGATTATTTTCGCTAAATATTCGAAATTCGGGGTCGTAGAAACAGTTTGCTGCCAAGATTCGAAAGCGCCGGCTTTACTTTCGCCCCCGCTCAAGTTTTTCAACGACCTTTTGGCGCACATGCGGCAGCAAAAGTTAACAAAATCTCCGTTTTTAGTAGCATGTAGCAGGATTTTTCATTTGGCGTTGTTGGGCGCAAATGGCGCAGCTGTCTTCCTATGCTGAATGATCGCCGAGTTCTGTGACATACGTGGCCACATGACGTGGCCGAATTGGTTGGAGATTTACGGAGGGCGGTAACAGAGTTTAAAACAGGGGGCCCCAATGCTTTGGAGATATAAGAAAGTAGCATGCATCTGCGCAACGTACGAGTTGACCAGCGAGTTTTAGAATGGGGTTTTCCTTACGCAGCGGAGCCAGGATTGAGTTCATAGATTGTAGCGTCATTGCGGCAAACTGAGAAAATGCGTTTCAATGTATAAACTAACGTAATTTCCTTTAGCAAAGTCTGTTATTTGTTATTAATATAAAGAACAATTTAACCAACAACTTAGTAAGCCTGGAATGAGTTTGTAGCATGCACATCTCTTGAACTATGCCTTCCTCTGCGGTGAAGCGGACGCGCATGTGGACTGGTACCACTGCGTTCTCAGACATCATTCCCGCTTCCTGTTCAGAGGGCACTGATTCCTTTGTTTTCACAAGTACATAGTTATGCACTCAATTGGGAGCAAGCGTATTTGTTCGCAGAACCATAGCGGCTCAAAACTTAAGCTATTAAACAATTTAAATTAACAACTTTTTTCATACCTGGATCGAATCGCAATTTGTAATAGTTTGTGTTCTTTGTTTAAAAAAAAAGGTGATTGCTTTCTACTGCTGAACTATTGAGCCGAGAAATAGCCGTATTCAAAGCGCCCGCGGTTTTTGACACTGTCTTTATGGCAACCGAACGACGCAAACTCTCTAACGCTAGCAGCTCGGCAAACCCGCAAGCAGTCAGAAAGTATTCAGTAAAATTTGGCAATCCGGGTATCTTTAGGCTGTGGGGACACACACGAATCCCCTGTCCCATTGTAACGGCCGCGCGTAATTATCACTCGAGGTTTCGCGCGCGCCGTTTGGGAGGATGGTGAAAAGAGGACACACCAGGCCACACCCCTCTTTCCCGCAACGACGCGGCGGCTTTTCACCTTTCCTCCTGGCATAGACGGCGAGCCTCCTCTCCACAGCCCGCCTTCCGCGATTCTCGTGTCTTTCAGGGGGTGAGCGCGCGCTCTTCAGATTTTCTGCCGTGGGGAGACCGCCGCCGTCACCTGAATCCTCGGTCATCGTACGCACTTACCGCTTCGGGCCGTGAGCGCGATTCCACGCTAGTTTAGCAGAACGTTCCTCCCCCCATTTCATGGCATCTGTGGGGATTCGTGCGGAGCCCGGCTTCGCCGCCAAGCGCGAGAACTTCGTTTTAAAAATGTGCAATTTATAAGCTCCTCGATTTTAGGCCTTGTAGGTAGAATGAACACTCAGTGGCATGTCCTCTACATGATGCCATTATTTTACAGCCAACCTAAAACCATTTCTCAGGTGTTTTTAAGGTTACGCATCAGATTTCAACGGGAGGCAAGCCAAGCACACCAAGCTTGGGCAGCGGACAGGCAGGCAGGCAGATATATCTTTTGGTCTTTTGCGTAGCTAAGGTATACCTGCAGCTCGTACAGAAAAGGGTTAATTGGAAAGGCCTCTGCAACTATGCACTGCGAAGGACAAAGTTTTGTGCGCTGCACTGGCCTTATAGAGATGATGATTATGACGATGTGGCTGAGATACAAATTACAGGGCCAGTATAATTTTGACCAATGCTGTGCATCCCAGTTAGAACCAAGTGCAGTGTGAAACGGCTACTCAGAGCGAACGGGGCCCGTGCTCACCGGTGAGATGCGTGACTGCGGGCAGGTTGTGCGAGAAGTCCCCTCGGCCGTACATGTTGTAGGCGGCCAGCCGGAAGTTGTATCGAGTTCCGCTGCGTAGTTCCCTCAGCGTCACGGTGTCCTTGGTGCCCGGGATGTGCAGGTCCGCCTTGTCCTCTTCGTCCGTGCCATACTGCACCAGGTACTCTGCGAAAGACGAGTAGTACGGCCATGGCAATGAAGCCTGCGTCGCTTTAGGACTAAAGCCCATAAACCAAACCTATCCGAAGCTTCCGCGCCAGTAAGAGCTTTCTCGCTGCTTGCCGCCGGTTTAGAGAGAAGCCTCACTCACGGCAATGGCTAATGACAAATTGCAATCGCGAAATTAGTGCGCTCTGTCGCTCCGTGACCGATTGCCAGATTCCATTTAAGTCCATACTAGTTGAATCTGCGCTTGAAAAACGTGCCGGCCGTGCGGTGCCACAGACTGCTCGCGATGCGTACAGCGCGACCAGCGGTAGCGAAGTCTGCGATTAGCGGCCCGTGCGCGCCTGCCACGTGCGCCGCTGACTACTACTACTCACGGCCGCGCGCCGCTGCAAAATTTTCGCGCCGTGGAAAACAATCACATTGCCGGCGATACGCGGTCTGCGCGCCTTTGTGTAGGCCGCGCGGCGTCACAAACTGCTCGCGGACCGCGATCGCGGAGCCAGCGATGTGCGGTCCGTGCGCGCCCGCCGCGTATGCCACCGCTAACTGCTGCGGTTGTGACGTCTGCGGTTTGTGGACTACGCGCCGCTAAAAGCTTTTTGAGGCGTGAGCCCGACCGACAGTTGCGACGTCGGCGAGGTGCGGACCACGCGTCAACGCAAACTGCTCGTGATGCGTAGTACATACAGCGCGGTTGGCAATCGCGTAGTCAACGATGTGCGGGCAGGCAGTGCGTAGTGCTCCAAGGTTGCGGTCGCAGTTCGCGCATTCGTATCATCCGTAGCGGCGCGAGACAGTGTTTGTAACATCCGAAATTTGCACATTGGACGCAATGCTCTCCGGCCAGGGAATTTCGCGAATTCGTATCGACCGGGTTCGCATCACCGAGATTTTACAGTATAATGCAGATGCTATAAAAATCATTGAATCATCGTAAAATGAATACGGAGAGGTGCTGTGTAAATAGTGGAAGCTATGTAAATGCAGTGCAGGGAATAGGCAGAAGTGTCGTCTACTCTGTATTAGATACTTTGCTGCACTTACATATTTAGGAGCTGCTTTTCTGTAATTTTCTTGTTGTCCATTGAGTGGCTTCAGCAGATGGCAACGGTGCAAGGCACAATGCACAGAATAACTGCACTACAATAGGAGCATTCTCTCATTTGTTACTTATATCGTTCCACTTAGTATATACCCTATTTCTGTGACTCACACCAAGGCCACCGATGCTTGCCAGTTAATACCATTTATTTTACTTAATTTTGACTGTAGTGATGGTGTAATTTACAAATGCATTTCAGTAAAGTGAGATAGAGGAACTGCACTTACCAGTTGATAAAGAGAGTATCTGATCGAAACATGACCTGCCAAATATGCCGTCACTCAACTGGCATTGTCAAGCATCCGCTGGTATCGCATAGCAAATACAATGGTTGCATTTGCATTGAAAGAGTGCTTAGTGCCCTGCAATAAAGGTGCTGAAAACATATGGACCATATATGGAAGAATCTTCCACCCAATTAGAGATGATGTCACCAAAAAAATTATGGAAATTTTTATAGTGTATAACTGACTCGAACTTGTGATTGAATTATTGATCAGTGAGCTGAACCAAACAGCTGTCAAGCGAGACTTTGTGGGTTGCGCTGCAGGCCAAAGTGGTGATATTTCAGCTTCCGTGGACTTCTACAATTAGCTAAATATATGTCCTTAAAGCCAAATGGAGGAGCCGTGCAGATGAAGCGCAGCATTGTTGACACTTACGGATGACTGGCGTGTTTGGACTCTGTGGTGTATTCCAGTTGAGGCTAACAGACGAGGATGTGATTCCTGTGACTCGAAGGCTCGGCACCGGCGGTGGATCTGGAGGATGGGGAAAGAAAATAGTCTAAGCAAACTGTCACACAAAAGATGAATGCAAAATAAATAATGGCGCGTACAAATTCATCAGCTATACCGTAGCCATTGCAGTTGATTCTTTAGGGAAAGTATTGCATTCATCAGTTGACTTTGCTTGAATTCCTTAAATGAGCTGGGGTGGCAGTGTACTGTCATTTCCAAACCTTGAAATTCCTGCGCAATCCAAAGGAAGTGGGCCAGACCACACGACACTGTGAATGCTAAGCTTTTCGTGTGGTTAATTAGACTCAACTGGATGCCTTGCAAAGTAGGTGCTTAGTTTTCCAAGTACCCCCATGTTCAGATAAGCCAGCCGAAATGCTCGCCGTTACACACCTAGCTCCGAAGAATCCGCAGATAAATCACCCACAAAGCGGCCATGTTCCACAGATTTTGTGATAGATCAGCATCAGTTAGGCAGAAATCAGCAGATCTGGAGCCAAGAATTTATTTAGGACAGTTTGTATACTTCCCTACATTGTTAGCTAAAACTCAGTTTCAACCTATTATTGCATGGCAAGAAATTTTCAGAAGCCGGGTTAAAATTTAGATATCTACCCAGGATGCAAGTAAGGAATAGAATTGGATAAACTAGAAAGTGCCGCATGAACACTAGCCAGTCAAACTACAGACGGACATAAGTCATGGATGAAGCTGAAAAAGCCCCTAGGGGGCTTCTAGGTATTAGCGCACATTAAAGATATACAGTTGGGTTTTGTCGTTAGGATTAAAAGATAATGTAGAGGAAAGTGAACAGGCTAATGACGAGACTGCTGAAACGTGTGGGGCCCTGCTGCACGGACCTTTAAAGGGACAGAACACTGGCCAAAATATGGCATGGGATTATGGTGGAGATGAAAAGATCTTGCCTCATATAGTACAGATCGAGCAGTACAATATCCAAAAAAGAGGCTTTACAATTTTAATTTGCCATTGAAAATCGCATTAAAAAAAAACGAGGCGCTATCTGGCGGAGAAACCCTAGTACCTTCAGTGTAGCCCCCACCTGACTGCATGTCAGCAAAATAGGGAGTTTTAGAATAGGGGAACCCAAGGATTGGGGCCCCCAAGAAAATACCGTGCCGTGGCGTAACGTTCGAGCCGACCGGAGAGTTTTAGAATAGGGGTTTGCCGACGCAGCGGAGCGGGGCTTGCGTTCGTCGATCGCAGCGCCCTGACGGTAAACCGTGAAAGCATTTAAATATATAAAAGCCAAAACAACGCTATCTTATTAAACAGACACTGCTGTCATTGTACAAAAATATCCTAAAAATACCAGTTATATAATCTGTTTTCTTCAGACAATACGAAATCGACCAATCTTAATCAATCCAGGCTGAGCCGGGAAACCTCATTTGAACCTTCCGCGCTTTCCGACGCCTGGTCGCCATGGCAACCACACGATGCGAACTCGCTAAGCCTAGCAGCTCGGTAAATCCGGAAGCAATCAGGCAATATGGGGCGTTTTATCGCTTAAATTTGGTGGTGCGGGCATCATGAGACATAGCACAAGCTTCGTTGGCCTTTCGTTTGCTGTGAACGCTTGACACAACGCAGCGGTAACGACGAATGTGTGCCGAGGCGAGCGGCGGCCGCTTGACCGGACGCCGCCATATTGCCCGACCCTATCCGGCAATAGGGTCCACACTATTTCGCCGAGATAGGGTCGCCGTCGTCCGCTGACCCAAAAACCCAAGGCCCGCTTGGGTTCTGCGCATGCGCACTCGCGCCCCGCTATTACCCTATCCCCCTAACCGATAGGGTCCCCCTATTCTAAAACTCCCTAATATCGCTGATTTTCGTAACTGCCCATTGTTCTTTTTTCTTCGCATTGTCTTTTTTTCTTGTAGGGGTGCTTGCCATAATTTATTATATTTTGCGCTCTCTCCAGTGCGTCCTTAAATAAAAACCACCCCTGCGCACCGCGGGAGGCATGTTTCAGATTTTGCCACTAGATGGCGCCACAGTGTGTGTGTGTGTGTGTGTGTGTGTGTG
>JAJIZL010032030.1:0-13015 GCA_023969395.1 Amblyomma maculatum
GCCTTGCACACCTCACACCAAAACAAGCGAAACTTTTGCAACCATCACAATGGATAAGCAATGCAATAAAATTGTAATACTGAAAAGTTGAAGCTTGTTGGTCGTAAGAACACAGGGTGGGGACGGTTGGAGATCTCACCTGCAAGCACTAAGCGGGAGTAGGCGCCAGAACTCGGTGTCTCTGCAGTGTGGATAGTCTTCAAGCAGACAGAAATATTTTGAAAAATACAGTCCCAAAGGCCGAACACCATGCTCTATATTTATTTATTTCTTCTTTCACGCTATAATTGAAGCCATCAACTGGCGCTTCCTAGCTGTTTTTTACTTCGGTCTGTGTTCTCTTTATTCAAAAAGTGCGTTTGCTCGAGGCTCGCGAATTTCTCAACTGGGCTCTGCATATCTCACCTGGTTCTTTTCGACGTTCTGAGGCGTGCCAACCAGCTTCTCTCGAGACACCACGCCCGCTTGCCCAGGGGGAATGCTGCGCCATGCGATCGCATCTTTAGGGTCCGGCGTTACTTTGGCCATCGCGGAATAAACGGTTACACGGCCTGTGAAGCCGAGCTGTAATGTTTCTCTCGCTATGCATACTAAATGAATGCGTAAAATACTAAAGGTAGTAGTAGCCGAACGTTCTGGCTGGGCCGCTTTGCCACAGCGAAGAAACAAAGCAGCTGCATCGACAATGCCTGCTTCATCACCGTATGTCATTGTGACAGCGTATAGCCGGTTGAAGTTTCTTCTTAATGCGTAAACATTAAGTGTCAGTGTTTTGAGGTTTGGCCTCCTCAAAAGTTGTGTAGATGATTTTGTCGCAACCGAGCGAGTTACCAAAAAATTAATGATTGTACTAGATAGAGGAAGAAAAAATCTCGTCTAAAAATTGTATCGGTAAAAATGTTTATTAGGTAATTAATTATAGCCAAAAAAGTCGATCAGGCGTCAAAAATAGCCAGGCAGAGTAATGACGACTTCTGGATGTGACGTCACACTTTTTGTCATGTAGTGTGTGGTAGGGTCACGTGACATGTAGCAATGTCCTGTGACCGGAAGTGTGACATGCCTGGCTTTTGAGAAAAAACAGAAGTAAAACGAGTAAAATTCATGAGAAAATGTCGAAAAAAAAATGAAAGAACATGCGCAGCTTGCTACAAAACGTCGTTAATGATTACTAATTTTTCCAATGCGGGTACCGCAGTGATCTCTAACGTTTTTGTACGTTTTAGACTTCTCTCTATCGTCTTTTAACCTGGGCAGAGCGTCGCTGCAAAGATGAGATGAAAGTAAATACTGAAATGTCGCACATCATGAATGTTTTCCCGCTATAGCATTCCACGTAGCAAGCCAGCAGGTTTCCTGGCTGAACTCTGGAGGACAACGAATGCGTCACGCTTAGTAGAACTTAAAAGAGAAAAATTTGCCTTGCCCTTTTTATGAACGCCTTCAAAGGCAGTCACTTCGGGTGTGGCCTGGCATCACGCTAAGCGCTACTTATGCTGACGCCTGCTGGTTATGAGCCATGTTGAGCCAGACAAGTTCACACTAGTCAAGTTCATCTCAAGCAACTACACTGTCCAACCCTGCACCACGAAGGAACAGTACGTGAATTCGAAAGTTCAATGTGTTGTGCTGAAGACCTCTTGCTTTCGGTTAGTGTTGAGGTATCTGCGTATATTATCCGCACATCACGTCTGTGTGACATACGCATTAGTGTATGCTATATATTTTTGTAGCAAAAGCTACACTAAGTTAGGTTTTCACGCCGTCGGCGTGGCACCGTGGCAGGAGCTGCCAACTTGGGTCTCTCGTTTCACATGGGACGGATATGTCAGAATCAGCCTGCCAGGACCCTGGCATTCACGTTACCCCTATTGGCCAATAAGGTACGTTTTTTTTTTTTTCTTTATTTCCTGGCTTTGGTTCATACCATTTCACAAGAACACAACACGAATAACACAAAACAAAGTACATATTGGAAGGTCATCATCAGCCAATGTCAGGCTGGCTTCGTCTCAGTACATTAAAACTCCCGCAACGACAGCAAAGGCTCTACCCTTGAGAGCCATTCGGGAGGTTCAGCAGCCACTTTCTGTATGGCAATAAACCAATTCACACTTTCTCGAAAGTATATTCTAGTGCCAATAAGGCACTAGGAACGTGCCAATAAGGCACGTTCATACAAGCCGTATGAACGTGTCTTTAGCTGGGCTTTATATGTGAGCTAGTAGCCTACGCTATCTCGTTATATCCTTAAAGGCGGAGATTGAGTGCCCCCATATTTAGATGCAATAAACGCCTTCACCACCACCACCTAAAACGTCGGCGAACTTTGATGCGTTCAAGGGAAAGCTGGTTGTGTTCGATGCAACGCTCGGTCGCCCGCAGACTAAGCTTTCGCTCCACTCTCGGTTCAGCAGCGTTGAACCCGTGTTTTTTTTTTTTTTTTTTTACTTACGACGCGTCATTTTGTACTCACGCGAGCCTACACAGCATCCTTCAAAGGACTACGCGCAGCTAGTTCCGTTTTATTGCGATAGCAATACGGCGCCAGGATTCGAGCCATCACATTGTCCCGGCGGAGGCCACGCTTGGCCTCGCTTGAGAAGATGAAGAAGAAGAAGAAGAAGACTAGTAACTTACGCTCTCGCGTCATACTCTTAAAGAATGAGCTTAAAATCCCCAATAATGCAGCACCTTACACTGATAGGGCGTGATAGGGGAATAATGTAGTAGGCAAAAGAAGCTTCCGCCGTTGCTATCGCAATTCAACTAGGGTTAACCAGAGTTAAACCAGAACTAATTTTTCTGTGCGCAACCGGTAACAGCATGCCTTCGGATTGTGGAAAAATGTGTGCGCTTACATCATGCATGCCGTAGAGCCTTGGTGCGGGAAGCAATAGAAGCGGCTCGAAGCCAGCGTGTAGGGTAGCTCCGGGGCGAGCACCTCGTTCCAGTACTGGTCCTTGAGCAGCTCCGGGTGGTTGTAGTGCATCTCGTCCACCACCAAGTACGACACCTGGGTGTACAGGCGATATCAGCCTGCTGTAGTCGGTCGCCAAATGTTCCGTGCTAGTTGCTTAATTGAATGAAAACCACTGAAAACCTCACAAGGCCACGATGGCATGGTGTGGCGCCATGATGTTCTCCTAAACCTTAAAAGGATTGTGCCGTTTCTTGCCGCTCAACCCGTGAAGGATACACGATGTGAGCGGAGCCCCGTCCAGCAGTACACTCAATCCTGGCTTCTTGAGACACTGGGAGAGGTGCAGCATCCACTCGTTCATTCAAACCAATCACTGCGCTTATTAAGGTATATCTAGCCAGTCGAGAGATGACTGTCGACGGCATGGCGGTCGTGCAGGGCTTAGCATGTACACCCGTGGACAAAAGTGGTATACTCCACACGCTGCGAGAAAACTGCCCGCCAGATTTTTCCGACAAAGAGGCAGTTATTTCTGAAATATGCATAACGTACCCTTCTTGATATACTTGCCATCTTGTCGAAGCAATTTTGTGTGGCACATTTTTTTTATACAGAAAAAACGCAATCGGTGCGGCTCGGGTGGAGTGTACCACTTTTGCCCACGGGTGTACGTTAGAATAGCGTGTTTTTCATGCAGTGCGTAGGCGTTCAGTCGTAGTAGGTAACCCTGCCGCAATTTTAATGCCTTGTGAATTGCCTGATACATATTGACACGGTACTTTCTTACTAAAGCTGTGGTTCACTAGATGGCAGGTTGAAACGCGGGTAGACTATAGGCTTTCTTCCAGCCAAATGACATTTTTTCTTATATCATCATTGTTTACAGTACACGTGCCGAAACTCAATGACTGCGTAAATATCTGAGCAACAGCTTATGTACCGTCAAGCTGGGCTAGAAAACGTGTCCGACGACACGGATTCTGCCTGCGTGGAGCGCAGGCTCTCCGACAAGCCGTACGTGAGGCTTGCTATGTAGCGCGAACTTACATGCACCAGGAAGAGTGCCGGCCGTAGAATACTCTTAACAAAAACAGTCATATACCACTGCGCTGAAATAGGTTGGACAGTGCAAAACTTTTAAATGAGGTATCTGTTTCGACCAGGCCGTTATGAAAAGTGCGCGAAATCCCAGACGCCTTTGAAGGTTCATGCGTTTACGCGCCATTTTTTGTCATAATAGACAATGTATTGGTTTTGCAAACAACAAGTCAAACTGAACATTGGATGGTGACATAGCTCGCTTTGCAACCAAAGAACTGGAGCAGGGCAACAATAGCCACGGTTTTCTCCATGCAGTCGCTCGCACAGAAGGCGCTTAACCGCGGTCTTTGCAATGCGTCTCACCGAAACCTCGCTCTCAGATCCATCAGTATTAATCTCTGGACAACATTTCAAGAGGAGGAGGACACAGATACCAACCTTGCTCGAAACCAACATGGCAGGTTCTTTGGTTGAGTGCCTGATTATACGGTATTCCGGAGGCTATATTAATTAGTCTCTTTCTAAAATCGTACACTGGCTTATCAACAGTGATATAGCGCAATCAATGCTCCCAGAGGCATTGTTCACAAATGACCAACGCAATAATGGACAGCGGCCAGCTGACCTGGATGTTCCGGTCGATGACATAGTTCATCTCGAAGTCGTCATCGTCCTCGCCAAAGGGATTCACCAAGGTCTCGGCCACCTGCGTAGTCCAAGCTGAGCAAGGCTCGCGGCCCAAGAAGGCCTCACCTTGAGCCAGCCCATGTAGAAGGAGAAGCGCAGGAAGTTGAAGATAGGCACATAGAGGTCGATCTCATGCCCTTTGTATCCGGCCTCCGGGTTGAGGCTCTGACTGCCAAACAGCGTAGCGAGGAAGAACGTGTACACCGCCAGGGTCGTCACCTGCATTAACCATCAGTGCTTATCGCAAGTAAAGGAAGATGGTATGTGCAGCGTGCGTTAAGACAGAACGCGACCTTGAAGTCCGCTCCCTTCCGCGCTGTTACTGACGCACCATAAACGGAGACGAAGAAAGGATAAATTTCTTGATTCCTAGATTTTAGGGGCGGTTCATGCTCATGGTCATGCTTCGCGCGACGCCATAAACATGGTTCTTGCACAAAAGGAGTCACTCAAGCTTAAAAAAAAAATATCGCTGCGCCCACCTGCGTGTACACGAGTGGTATGCTGATCCAATCGTAGTTGAAGAGGCTGCCGCAATTGCTACGGTACCGGGCGATCTCCTGAAAAACAAAAAAGAAGAATCCGAGAGCACTGCAGCATCTGCTGTGGATGAATGCGAAAGCATTTACGCCTCCTCGACACTCGCTACCCATCTTTGCTTCTCTTTGCGTCTATCCATCCGTCTTTGCCTCCATGTGCCTCTCTTCGCCCCTCTTTGCCTTCCTTTGCCTCTCTTTTGTTTTGTCTCCTCATCTATCTTGATTCTATCTCTCACTTTGTCCGGCGTTCTGTGTTACGTTCTACGCACCGCCAAACCCGAACACGTCGACGCAGCACACAATTAAGAACCGCGTCCTCTGGCGCCTGCGGAGAGAGTGCGACTGGCGTAGGAGAGAGATTCCATCGGACGCAATGACGCCACGCGTTGCCAGGATGCGACGTGACGTCATGGGGGCATTCAACGACCTCCTGCCTGGCGTAAAGCCCCTGCCTGTAGTAAAGAGGGGCGTCGCCTGGCGTCGATGACGTCACGCGTTCTAGGCTGCGCCATAGCGTTTCCGGCGGCGGTTCCCATGGCAACCGCATCGTTTTGACGTCACTACATATTCGTAGCCGTCTTACGCATTTGTTCGGCCCTTTCGCCCTTTGACGCCCTAATTATATAATTATTTATTATATTAAATAATATAAGGCAATGCCTAGACAAATCGGGCACCTCGGTACAACATTGTTAGAGCAGGGTTCTGTACATATGTCGAGAATTCTTTAACATAGTTTGGCACTTTATAATTGTATGCTAATAAGTATGTGTGAGATAATACAAGTATATATTTAAGGGATTGGTTGTTAAACCGTTGAAGTCAGGCAAGCATTGCAGAACCATGCCGATAGATTAACTGTATAAGTGCTGACCGATATCTATACCAGCTGCTGAGCAATCACACCCCTCCGTGAAAGCGGCCATCATAAAAGGGATAGCATACGTCCTCTAGGGCACTCCCTTGTAGGGCCCCGAAAGGTAGAAATCGACTTCTACAATGTAAAAAAATCTACTTCCACCTCTCCTCGAATAGCAGGAGTGCAAGTGCGCATCCTCGGGGAGTGCAACGAAGTGCAAGTGCGAACTGCAGTTTTCCTATAGCGCTCGTATAAAGGGACAGCCAAGACTAATTACGGGATTGATAAAAAATCGATTCTTTCCTAATACCAGCTCAGAAAAAGTATTTTTAGTAAAAACTGAGATGCAGGTATCGCCCCTTAGCTATCGCTTTCTCAATCAAATTGAAATGACTTGAATGTTCCCTTTGCTTTTTTGTGTTTCGCGCCTATCTCGGCCTACAAACTGCCAATAACATTTAAACTAATTTCAGCGATGTTTTTGTCGATTAAGCACCAGTTTGACAAGCGTAATAAAGAAAGATATTCCGTTTTTAAATCAAATTTGAGCAGAAACGCTCCTCTTCCTTTAGAGACAACAACATAACCGCAAATGACCATATACAGCGCATTTTTCTTAAGCACGAAGTCTGAGTATAGCTGCTTCATTCTTTCATTCAGAAGCGCGCTTCTGGCCGCGTTGCCAAACCCATTTTAATTGAGCTGCATCAAAATTGCATTCACTCCTACCTTCTTAATAGCGGTGGTGCTTTGAAATAGGTGCTGACGATTTTCGATTCAGAACGCCAGAACTGTATATATAAACTTTTACCACTCCCGCGGTTGGAAGAGACGATTTCCTTCAGGCGTTAAAATTCGAGCCACATTTCACCGTCGGTATGGTATTATTGTTCAATTGATAGATGCATACCGGCTACGTATGTACACGGCTTCAGTCGTGAATGGTGCTTAGTGCTTAGCTGGAAAAGAAGACAGGCTGCACAGACAGGTTCGCAGTAACCAGCATCAATCAATATTTGCTCAAGTACTTCAGCGCACCTGTGTGAAAGCCTGTACTCTAAATCAGACATGGCGTCCGTGAGACAACACTACCTAATGAAAGCAGGCCTGCAGTGGGACCTTGAATGCGACTATCGCAAGTGAATGCTAGACAAT
Organism: Amblyomma maculatum; assembly: GCA_023969395.1. NCBI lineage: Eukaryota > Metazoa > Arthropoda > Arachnida > Ixodida > Ixodidae > Amblyomma > Amblyomma maculatum. The sequence goes on from JAJIZL010032030.1 coordinate 7,205, forward strand.
CAGTAACGGGAACTTCTGCGAATTTTTAAGCGAGACTAGACTGCACTCTTTCTTCAAACCCTCTACTTCTATCTTCCTTTTTCACTATGGCAGCAAACACCTCGAATAAAAAGCAGGCACGAAAAAGCACGAATAGCAGGAGGTCGCTTTTCGGGAGACAGCGTGAGCCAGTCAAAATAGAGTAGCGGTGGAGCGGCACTCACATCGACGACGGTCTTGAGTGCGAAGTCGTCGCGAATTCGCCCTTCTTTCCGCGCCCGGGAGGCGATGCTCGACGCCCACACCAATGGCATCCAGTAGGTGGAGTGGTTCGTCTTGAGCTGCTCGAACACCTCGCGTTCGTTGCCCAGCAGAAGGCCTGCGCCGACAAACACTTTTTGCGCCCTTGCTTTCGCACTAAACGGTGTTGAATGCAACATTCCCCTGTCCTCTATGGAAACGGACTTTATTTAGATCGTCTAATTGAACTGCCCGACGTCGGCGGCGCTGTCGTCTATTTGAAGCCTGGATGCAATAATGAAACGCCAGCTATAATCGAAATTGACAATATAATAAAAAATCAGCAGGAATGAATGATCAGCAAGAACGAAATGTCTGATATAGTGAAGCACTGGCTATAACTACTTGGAAATGGCTTTGCAGTGACAGGTAATCATCATATTATACTGATGGCACTGGCTTAGTGAAGCAGGGCTACCTTATGCGCTTCGGGCTGCATAATCACCTCTGAATAATATTTGATGCTTCTGAATTGTTATATATATACATATATCTTCAATTCATCGTGTCCGGACAAAATTGGAGCGAGACACTCAAGTGCTTCGGCTTTCATATCCCCTTTCATATCCCGTTCGCACTTATTTACAATCCTGCTAACTGAAACATTAACAATTTGACGCTATCACGTTAAAGGCCTCGTTACCGAGCAAATCCAGCGTAAGCATTGTGGTCGGCCTTGAAATAGAGCTTCTTGAAAACAAAATAAAACATTCGTTATTTTATTCACTGCTTATCTATAAGAAAGTTTACAAACGGGTACTTGACGTGCGAGTACACTTCATGCTTCGAGAAAAAATCGGCCGGGGGGGCACCCTGCTGGTCAAACGTACATTCCGCGTTTCGTCATGCGCTGACGTCTCACCTAGCTGTCTTAGTGCCGTAATTTTAAGCTCAGACCCGGTCCCGTAATTCGGCCCCAGGAGTTGGCCACTCATTGCGATTCGGCCTTATCATGTTGTGATGGCACAGAACCTACCGATCAGTCAGTGCTCCTACATGTCACCTGTAAGAGCAATTGCCGCGACTTGTCGCTGAGAACGCCGACGACGCCAGCGCCGACGCTAGGCTTTCGGCAGAAGCGGGCATTTAAAACTATCGCGTTAAAGGTCGTTTTCGAATTTATTGACCTTCTCCTCTTAGAGCATATGAGCTCTGTATAAAAAAAAGATCACTGAGAGTTTCTTAGACATTTTGCTATAGTATAGTAAAAAAATACTTCCCGAACTGTCACTAATAGGCGAGACGTGTTCGAAATCTTCGGACAGCTCTCTGTTGGAAGAGTGAGGTAGCAGCGGCTTTCTGTGGATATGGGTGCATTCCCTCTTTGGTAACAGCATTGGCCCGGGAACAGATGCTCTTCATAGGCGGAGCCACTATTTCCTGTTTTCAGAATTCGTCCATAGGAGTGGACTGCGTTCACCTCTCTCTTCACCTCCCTTTTCATTTTCTTTCTTCTCTACTTTCTCTCCTCTATCCGCACAAGACAGCGGAGGCGCCTTTCCCTTCCTATAAATAAATCAGTTATTTTTTAAATCAGCTCAGCTACAGAGCCAGTAGCAGGCCTGTGCATTTTCTTTTCCTTCTTCCTACAGCCACAACACAACAGCCTCTTCGTTTATATAATTGGTTCACAGAAAAGAAAAGGCACTGCGCATGTCACACCTGTTGCTATAGGCACCTGAACCGACTGTAAGGGAACGAAGAAAGGTTGAAGCAAAAGTGGAAAGATAGGAAGAGGAGCCATAGTGGAGGGCTTAGGAGTAATTTCGACTACCTGGGGATCTTTAACGTGCTCTGAGAGTGGGAGGTGAGGGATCAAGGGTGGCTGGTCTTAGCCCTGATGGGGCTAGGTCACCGCCGTTTGCTGCGGTGGCGAGCCTGCCACCGATTTTTATCTGTTGTAGGTCGTCATTGCACCCGCCACAGTTTCGATGGTGGACGACGGCTGTTGCGGCGCGCGTCTTTCTCTCTTTCTTCTTTTTCTTTCTTCCCTACTTTCTTCCGTCCGCACGAGGCAGCGGAGCCCCGCCGGGGTGGTGCAGTGGTAAGACGCCCGGCTACTGTGCCGGAGAACCCTGGTTCGAACCCGAACTCGGCGGCTGCGTTTCGATGGAGGCGAAACGAAGAGGCGTCCGTGTGCTGTGCGATGTCAGCGCACGTTAAAAATCCCCCCTCGCGGCTGCGTTTCTATGGAGGCGAAACGAAGAGGCGTCCGTGTGCAGTGCGATGTCAGTGCACGTTAAAGAACCCCAGGTGGTCGAAATTACTCCGTAGCCCTCCACTACGGCTCCTCTTTCTCTCTTTCCACTTTCACTCAAACCTTCCTCCCTTCCGTTACGGCGCGGTTGAGGTGTCCGCAGAAAACAAGTGAGGCAGTTACCGTATATTTCTCTTCCTATAAATCAATCAATCAGAGGCAGCGGAGGTAGCTCAGCTACAGCAGGCCCATGCATTTTCTTTTTCTTCCTACAGCCACAACAACGCGCACTGAAATCGCACAGCACATGAACGATTCTTCGTTTCATCTTCGTCGAAACGCAGGAGCCAGTAGTTGAGATCGAACCCGGGTACTCCGGCACAGTAGTTAGGCACATTAACCACTGCAACAATTTTGAAGGGGGGGGGGGGGGGGGGCCTGTTTTTTTGTTCAATAATAATAATAACGTTAATAGTTGGTTCACAGGAAAGGAAAGGCGCGGTATCTGTCACACGTGCTGTGGACACCTGAACCAGTAAAGGAAGGGAGGAAAATGGTTGTAAAAGCCTAGAAAGAAAAAAAAAAGGCGCAGTATACATTTAGGTGAACAGCACGAAATCGTGGGCACACTGATTAATTAGGTCAAGGTCATTTAAGGGCAAATTTAGCGTCGCAGAAAAGCTTGCTGCACCTAGCGATGTGACGGTTTCGCTTCATTGTAAATTTGTTTATGAGAAACGAAAGGCGTAGTATCTGTCAGGGTCACTTTAAGGTGAAAACCGGCGCTTTGTACCTGCCGTAGTGAAGCGTTCCCTTCAAAAGCAAAAAACATCATTCGTGTGTGTGAAACAATGGTGAAGTCCCCGGCGTTGCATCGAACGCAAACACCTCGTTCCGCTGAACGCGTACTAGGCCGCATCAAGTTTTAAGAAGCGGCGTTCGAGTTTACCGATGACGTCATTGCTGGGCGGGCTATAAAATAAACTATACAAAAATCAAGATAAAAACCGAACAAAATACTTTAGTGCATGTGAAGCGCTATCGCGTATAATCCTTAATGGCGGAGGTTAGGTATCCCCCTAATTTTTTTTTCGCGATATTCGATGTACTGGACTCTGTGTGCGTACCTTATTCAAGATAACAGCCGAGCGCGTTAACAAGAATACAATGCATCTGGCACATCGTTCTGATTTCTAAACTTGGGATCGTTTTTGTGCTTCGCGAGATTGCAGATTTCTTTCCGAACATAAAGCATGTTTTCAACTATTGCATTTGTTCGATCCTAGTTCAACACTGTGTTCCTACATGAGCAGTTGCAAGGAGGAGTTGCGGTACACGCTTCGTGGTCCCTACGGTGCGAGAATCGTTTGTTATGATCCTTGTTCCTACTGTACCTCAGTGCGAACAAGCGACGGCCTTCTACGAATGTACAATGTCCTTTTAAAGGCACGCTGAATCCACTGCCCTGACATAATATTGTTGAAGATCGTGTGGTCTATATTATGAGCGAGCTAGTGTTGGCATTTCAACCGGTAAGTCGACGTTCACTAATGCGTCGCGGCTCGCGCCCAATAGACCAGCATAGCGTCGTCGTCGCTACCAGACAGTTCATGAGGCTTTAGCTGGCGGCACGGTTGGGACGTGCTGCCTACACATAACTGCCTGGAGCGATGGGACGTTGTGCACTCACTGCATTACCGAACTGTCCGCTCGCGGGGTCGAATCACCAAGCAACCATCACCGGCGTGGTAACGCGTCTCTTCTGGCGCGCAGTTCATGCGGGATTCCGAAGACCGGGTTTTGTTTCATTTCTTTCGAGGGGTCGATTTCCCAACTGCAGTTTTGCACGCTTGTTAATAGTGGCAGACATGTCAGTTTATTGCGAAGTCGCTCCGCAGCTGCGTCTAGTGGATTTCGGCGTCGTGCCATGTGGCCAATACTCGGTCGCCTACGTCGTGAACCTATTAGTTACTTGTCAGAACTGTTTTTTTCTGGGAGAAGAAGAGTTCCTAGGGCAATGGTCTTGTCCTTTTATTTTTGCGCAGAACAAGCGTGCTAACTTGTTGTTGTATAAAATAAAATGCACGAGCCTGCTACTGGCTCTGTAGCTGAGCCACCTCCAGTGCCTCGTGCGGACAGAAGAGAAAATAGAAAAGAACGAGAGAAAGACGCGCCGACGCAACAGCCGTCGTCCACGACCGATGCAGTGGCGGGTACAACGAAGGCCTACAAACGGCCTACAAAATGAAGGCCTACAAAGCAGGCTAGCCCCCACCGCAAGCGGCGTTGACCCACCGTCCCAGCCCCGTAGGGCCTGGAACTGCCACCCTTCACCACCTCCCTGTGCTAACTTGGTGTTTAGGCCAAATTGGTGATGATGCATCTCCCTTAGGCCGTGCTTTTGTGCAACAACTGTATTATAATCTTGCTGTCGTTGTCATGTGCACATGTACTCTTGCCTAGTTCCACTTCGCTTGCCCAGTGCTTATAATCGTCTAGTGTGAATGTTCATTTGTTGGGTAATCGATGAGTTGTAAATGTATAAATAAGCATTTCCTAAACACGTGCAGTATGCTTGCATATCACACTAATTGTCGCGCCTTTAACACCGCCTTTTCATTTCGTGTATTTTAGAAAGTAAAGTGTACTATTGTCAGTGAAACTCTACATTTACCTTCTCAGCGTGTGAATGACTGACCTCAGTAAGTGCCCACCAGAATGAGACAGATACTGCGCCTTCATTTGCCAAAACTCGATATGCTGCGTTCCCAGCGTAGCCCCGCCGTGGTAGACATTGGTTGAGATGCCCGACTGCTGTTCCAGAATTCCCGTTTCGGACCCGACCGCCACTGGCTGCGTTTAGATGGAGGCGTGGACGTCCGTGCGTCCGTCCTTGTGCGTCCGTGGTGCTGGCCAACAGTCCATGACGTGCGGCGACCTTTCCAGCCCACAAACCAGCCGCATTTGTAAGGCCTGTTCGGAGCTGGAGACCGCGATCTCAAAACCCTGCGTACGTGTGGTTCTAGCGATATTGTGGTTAGAATTCTAGGAAGGGGTATAACATGTGGTAGCAGTTCGCTCTCGGAGCCTCAGAAAAGGGCATTCGTGTTTGGCCCGGGTGGTTAAATGGATGGATGGAAAAACTATTTCGTCAGACAGCAGATGCGGACTGTTCCGTGCTAGCTGGTCATAAACCCATTGCTGACGGCGACCTGGGCAACCCACTCCACGGCACTGGTCTGGACTACCGGGTCTGAGCTGGCCAAAACGGCCTCCCACTGATCGAAAGAAGGATCCCGCATAATATTCTCTGACGGTGGCGCTATTCTGCATTC
>JAJIZL010032030.1:18015-30150 GCA_023969395.1 Amblyomma maculatum
GAAGGATCCCGCATAATATTCTCTGACGGTGGCGCTATTCTGCATTCCCATAGGACATGGTCATATGTTGCCAGATACTGCCACCGTCTACACTCCGGCCTAATCTCTTCCGGGTATATTTACTCAGTATAACAGAATTAAGGAAAGAGCAGCTCTGCAATGTTCGCCAGACGCATTCTTATACCTTGACCAATTGCTCGCCCGGATAAATCCTCCGCTCGGGTTTATAGTGATTTGTGATATCGTGAAAGGATACAAGCCCATCTCTCGTGGACCTTCCCGAAACCACCGACTCACTTGCTCGGTTGATGAAACCTCGAGTATTTATGTGAGCCACCTCGTTCAAAGGGTTCCTAGAGCGTGCCGGTACCCATACAATTTCCACCTCCCTAAGCTCTCGTTCCTTGGCCTGATTAAGAAGTAACGATTTACCAGATATTCCGCCCCTCGCCAAATTTCGTTTGGCTGTTTTTCAGTCGCTGAATATCAGGTCAGCTTTAATGTGAGATATAGCTAATGTTATAACTTCCTCTTCTGCAGTTTCTGAGGAGCGAACTCAGACTGATTCAGAGGTCACCGATCATCCTCCTCCGTTCGCCAACACAACCGCAAATGCATCTTTGTCCTTATAATCTGCAACGTCTGAATAAATGGTCCCTTTATAGTTCCCATACTTAGCTTGTAAAGCTCTGGCTCTTGCCTTCCTGCGAACTTCATCATATATCGGATGCATATTCTTGGGCAAAGGCTTTACGTACAACCCTTAGTGCACTTCATGTCTTACCTGAGCTTTCTTGTCTCCAGCTGGAGCCTCAACTCCAATGCCGGTCTTCTCCAATATGTCCCTTGCTGTTTTTGTTTCCGAAAGCCTACCGAGTAGCATCACCAGGTTCGCCTCCCGTAGTTCTTCCAGGGTGTTTTGCACACCTAACCCCAGCAGCGTTTAGGTGGACACATTGTCAGGTAACCCAAGGACCGCCTTATATGCCTGTCTAATCATAGCATCCCCCTTGTTTTTCCCGTCGAGTCCAATTTCATATAAGGTGTCGCATATAGAGTTCTACAATTCACAAACGCTTGCACCAGCCGGCCCTTTTTTTCCGGTTAGTCCACAAATACATGGCCTGGATCCTGATCGTTTGAACCTCAGCGAGTGGCACACCCTTATCTTTAACTCTAGCGGCGGTGGCAGCACATAGTACCTCGTGTGTATCCCTCTTGGTTTATCCCTAACTACAAAAGGCTCGGACTTTGTCTGAGAGCGGGAGAGTCCTGCTTCTCGAACTAGCTCCTCCACAACATCTACTGTCTGTTTTAGCATATCCTCGAGTCCGTCGCTACCCCTGGTGGTCCACAAAGTGACGACGTCCGCGTGAAATGTGTTTCAAACCAGATACTCCTTCTAGCCTCGCGGTATCTTGATCAAGGGTAGATTAAAGATGATCGGCGATAAAACTGACCCCTGCGAAGTCCGGAAAGGGATCCGAGTTATCTTCTCCGATCGCAAGGCTAAAGAAGCCAGTGAAGAGAATGTGCGAACCTGCAGCTGTCCCCAGGTAGTTGTTACTTTCAGATGAAGATATTTGGTGGCGGATAGATGAGTTGGCTCCCTGTAGTTGAGTGTAACCCCATTGCACATGACAAGCAGGTCCCTAGCACTACCACGATCTACTGTGTGCCTTTCTCAATTGACGTACGCTCGAGCAAGGGAGTCGGCCGCTTCGTTACCGGGGTTAACTGCGCGGGATGGCACCCGAACCATTTTAATTAATGATGTTCTAGTTTACAGAGCAGAAGCTCGATTAAGTATCGTCAGATACAGCCTGCTGTGGCTTAACTGATCTATAGTTGTTTGCGAACGTCAAGGACAAGTATCTGAAGCACTGGTGGTAAAAATATTTTAATGAAAATGATTAGGAGGTTGTAGCGGCGGTTGGAGTCCTCAGTCCGGAACCCCATTGGCGTAGGCTGCTGTCCGCGCTCTTCCGATGAGTTCTTTTTGAACCCTTGCGTCCGAGCTGGTCAGAGCTGCCTCCCACCCCTCCTGCGTTGGCTGGTTATTAATAGTGACAGTCTGATTTCGCTGGCATGCCCACACCATATGGTATAGGTCCGCCTTCTCCCCGCAGAATTTGCATTGTGAGTCAAATGACTCTGGATCTATTGCGTGTAGTCTGCGTGGATTGTTAAAAGTGTTGGTCTGTAGCTTGCGGAGGTGTATCTCCTCCCCTTTGTCTAGTGTCTTTGCCGGTGGAGGGTAGACCCGGCGAGATAATCTTAAGTGCTGAAGTATTTCGGTGTAAGTTAGCAATGGGATAGGAGGTTCCACGAGATCCGTATTGGGTGCCCGGGGGAGAAATGCTCGGGCTGAGGCGTGTGCGCTCTCGTTCCCTGGGATGCCCTGGTGACCTGGTACCCATACTAAGTGTTTATCCATGGGTTGGTAGCCACGGGTGTAACTATCTTGCAGGATTTTAGCTGCTAGCGGTGCAATCCTGCCCCTGAGGTAATTGCGATATGCTGTCTGTGAATCTGTAAGAATGTATTCTGAGGTAGTGTGTGTCGCAGCTAGGGCAATTGCCACTTCCTCCGCAGCCAGTGTGTCATGGCTGTGTAATATTAGTCCATCCACTGTTTTATCTTGGTGTACTACCGCAACGGCCGCCATTCCCTGTTCAGGACCCGCAGCATCGACATAGAACACGCCCTCGCGCCCGCCGTAGTGCCTTTTTATAGCTTCCGCTCGTGCTTGTCTTCTTGGCTGGTGAAAGTCGGGGTGCATATTCCTCGGTAATGGAGTTCCCTTGAATTGTCCTCTCCATGAGGCTGGGATGTCGCTTTTAGGGTCTAGCTGTTCGGGGCAATTGATGTTCAAATCGTTCAAGACTTGTCGGCCAGTCAGAGTCGTGGAGAGTCGTACCACCTGCGCCGTGAGGTGTGCCTCAATCAGCTCGTCTACCGTGTTGTGGACGCCCAGTCGTAAAAGCCGGTCCGTCGATGTCGTAAGAGGGAGGCCCAGGGCCTTCTTGTAGGCTGTTCTGATTATGACGTCGAGGTTCTTGATGTCAAACTTCTTGAGACGAAGGTAGGGTGCCGCATAGACGATGCGGCTCACGACGAAGGCCTGCACCAGTCGGAGAGTATCTTCTTCGCGCATCCCTGATTTCCGCGTCGTTATTCTGGCGATCATCCTGCCGACTTGCTCGCTCACGAGGCGGAGTTTCTGGATGGCGAGGTGGTTGTTGCCCTTGTTATTGATGCATAGACCCAGTATCTTAACGGTCTGAACTTCCTTTATGGGTGAGTTGTCAACGTGGATGTCGATCGTGGCCTGATTTTTGTGCTGGCGGAAGACTAGGAGTTCACATTTTTCGGGAGAGCAGGTTAGTCCACACGCTCGTGCATAATTCTGAACTGTTGTTGCCGCTGTTTGTAGTTGTTCTTCCATCATTCCCATACTACCCCTAGTTGTCCAGATGGTTATATCGTCAGCGTACAGGGCGTGTCGTATGCCCTGTATCTGATTTAGAAGAGGTGGAAGATTGCGGAGTGCAATATTGAACAGAAGTGGGGATAATACTGCCCCTTGCGGAGTGCCTCTCGTGCCCATCTTCACTTGCGTTGTTTGTTTAGTGCCGATGCTGATGTTGACTGTTCTGTCTTTAAGGAAATCATAGATGTATGAGTAGACTCGCTGGCCACAGTTGGTGGTCTGGAGATTTTGGAGGATTGTGGAATGTTTGACATTGTCAAACGCTCCTTTGAGGTCGAGGGATAGAAGTGCTCGGTCACTGTTTCTGCGTGCTGGATCAATGACTTCGCGTTTGAGTTGCAGAAGCACATCATGGGTGGACAGATGTGCTCTGAATCCAAACATCGTGTGTGGCAGTAGCTCGTTGTTCTCTAGATAGTTGGAGAGACGTGCGTGGACTGCCTTTTCCATGAGTTTGCCTGCGCACGACGTGAGGGATATGGGGCGTAGGTTTTCAATGCTGATTTTCTTGCCGGGTTTGGGGATAAAGTGTACATTGGCTGTTTTCCATGCCTGTGGAATGGTGCCGATGCGCCAGCATTCGTTAACGTAATCCGTAAGTTGCTGCAGTGCCTCCGTGCCGAGGTTGGTTAGAAGTCCGACCGTAATTTTGTCTTGTCCCGGGGCTGTACCTCGGCGCATATCTGCTAGTGCTGCTATGATTTCTTCTAAAGTGAAGTCTTTATCTAGGTCTTCGTTCGGTTCCCCCCGGTATTCTGGATTTGAGGGTTCTGCGTCTCTCGAAGTGCAGATATAGCGACGCGTGAGTTCATCCATGAGTTCATCATCCGTGCCTTGAAAGTTGTGTAAGGCTCGATGCAAATTTCTACGTTGTTCACTCTTCGATTTCGGTGGATCAATTAGGCATCGGAGAAGGTTCCACGTAGTCTTGCTGTCTAGGCGACCTTTGAGGGATTCGCACCTTTTTAGCCAATTGGTGCGAGCGAGGTCCCATGCGTATTGGTCTGCTTGAGTAGTTAGCTTCGCTATTCGAATTCTGAGTTTTCGATTGTGCCTTTGTTTCTTCCACCGTTTTATGAGACTACGCCTAGCTTCCCAAAGGTGTAGAAGATGGTTGTCAACAGCTGGGTGGTCCTCCGTGGTGGCAAGGGTTTTTGTGAGGTTTTCTTTAAGGTCGAGAATAGATGCCGCCCACTCTTCGTAACTAGTTATTTGTTCCGATGTAACTAGTTTAGTATCCTTCCTGAATTTCTCCCAGTCTGTCATTCTGGCTTGCCCACGAGGTTTGCTGTGCTTGTTGCTTTCAAAGATGGTCTGCAGCATGTAGTGATCGCTGCCTAAGGTCTCTCCCGTATTGAGCCACTCATAGTTGCGGGCGTTGCGGACGAGCGTCAGGTCGGGGGAGGTATCCCGAGTTATGCTGGTACCGACTCGAGTCGGATGCTGCGGGTCAGTAAGTAAGGTGAGTGTCATGTCAGCGATGGCGGAAGCTAGTTTCCTGCCTTTAGTGTCTTCCTTTGGATATCCCCATAATGGGCTAGAAGCGTTAAAGTCGCCGACTATAGCTAGGGGAGCTGTGTGAGCTTCTCTTAGTGCTTTGATAAAGATAGCGTCAAAGGCTGCGCGGCGCTGTTTGGGGCGACTATATATATTGAGTATATAGGTGCCCTTGCTGTTACGGTGTTGTGGTAGCAACTTTATGAAGGTATATTCAATGTCGCTGTGTAGGTCAAGGTCTACAGTGGTTGCTGTGCATGATTTGTGGACCAAAATACATGTCGAGGGGTTTGTTTGATGTGTTGAGTATCCTCTGATCTTAGCCTCCATATTTACTTCTTGCAGGGCTATTATTTGCGGCGCATGAGAATAAGAGTCTATGTATTGTTGTAATGTTTCCCTCTTGCGCTTTAGTCCCCTGCAGTTCCATTGTAGGATGGTGAGTTTAGGTCTTGGTTGTGGCGCCATGTTGAGGATTAGAAATGTGTGTCGGATCCTGTGGTGGATCTTCAGGTTCTTTATCAAGTTCAGGGATGACTAGGCGACGATTTCCCATTTTGCCCTGTAGTTTTGTGCCCTTGTTGTGAGAAACATCCGAATATTCCTGAATTTTTCGGTCAATTCTAATCTCCTGCGCTTGCATCCTGATTAGAACTGGTTCAAGTTTTTCCATCATGGGCTTGATGACTGATTCTAACATGCTTTTGATTGTCGTCTCGATCATAATTTGTAATTTATTGGCCATGAGATCTTGGACTGTGTTTTCCAAGCGGGTAATGCGGTCCTGTGTTTCGGTGTTCTCAATAAATTGCGGCATGGGTGCCTGCGGTGCTGCTGCCTGCGGTTGTGGTACCTGCGGCATTGGCGCCTGCTGTGGCGTCTCTAGTGCAGTTTGCCTGTCGATAGTGCTAGTATTTAGCTCCTGTGGGTACGGAGGGTGTACCTCTTCCTTGTCCTCCTCCATCGGACATGCCTGTTGTGTCAATGGAGGTAATGTGTTCTTCGGGTTGGCTGCGACGCCTAATTGCTCTTTTAATTTCCTATTTTCTGACTTTAGTTTCTCGATCTCTGCTTTAAGTTGTTTGTAAGCCAACGCTTCGGGGGAGGAGGCAGCTACATCTGCCCAGCTCACCTTGCCGTCGTTGCGCTGGTCCTTGTAATGGGGTCCTGTTGTTTTCTCAGCTGGACGACTGCCGGTGGGGTGCGACGCCTTGTCGCTAGTGTCACGTCCTTTGCTTGATGACCGGGAGCCGCGTGGTCCTGAGTTGCTGCTGTTGGACTGGGCCCGTTGGGTCAGTCGGTCCCCGCTGTTAGATGTGCCTCTGCGGCTGGACCGGTCCCGAAACTTGGCCCTGGACTGGTGACTGTCTTGACCTGTCTTGGATTTGGCTGGTTGTGATGTTCGGTACTTGAACTTGCATTGATTCGACCCCATGGGATGTGGGCCTTCGCACACTGTGCACTTGGGTTGACAGTCATGGGCTTCTTGAATGTCGTCCTGGCCACACTGCGGACATCGTGACTGCGCAGGGCAAGGGCAGACATCCGCCCGGTGTCCAAGTTTCCCGCACAGCAAACAGGCTGGTGTTGTTTTCTTGTACAGGCGCACAGGAAGCGCCTCTCCGTAGTAAAAGACGTGAAAAGGGACCTTTCTTCCTTCGAAAGTGACGGCCGCTTTGTTGGGGGAACCTAGTTTTCTCACGCTCACCACTGGTGCGTCCGGGGAGCGAAGCGCTTCCGTGATGTCTTCGTTGGAAACCCTAGGGTCCACCTGTATTACTCCTTTACATGTGTCGTCAGAAGGCCGGAGGTAGGAGTACACTGCGTGTGCTGTGTCCCCTAGTTTAAGTTCTTGAATTGCGAGGATCTTTCTGATTATTTCGGCATCTCGTACGCCGACGACGATGATGTTTTGTTCCCAAATGGGCCAAACGCTGAGCGCTGCTGATGTGTTATTAATGCCTGCTGCCATGTGCAAGGAGCTTCCGAGAGTGTTGCTTCCCCTGAATTTGCTGAGATCCAGCGTTCCTCTAGGTTTGATTATGATGACTGCATCTTGCTTGTCGAGACGCGGCTGCGGAGGAGGCTTCCAACGCTTGACTTGCGTGCGTGGCGTCTCCTGCAGCGGCGTATCAGCTGCGGCGGTGAAGTGGCCATCTGGCGTTCGTCCTTTCTGCCGTGCCGAGCGGTTGTTACGGGCTGATGTGCGTTCCCACTCTTCTATCTTGCGTTGGATGTTGGCTTCTGTTACTTTGTCGAAAACTGGCGTTTTCGCCTGCGGAATGGTGACGATACGCATTCCATCCGGGTCGTACCCCGTCAAGGTTGTCATGATTTGCGGCAGAGTTTGCCCGCGGAGCCGCGGCGGGCAGCTGACTCGAGGCCTATCTGTTAGGCTTAGCTACTCGCTCGATCCGCTTGAACTTGAAATCCTCGTTGAAAATGGTCCCACCTGAGAAACGGTGGTCTCCTCGTTGTTCTGAAGTGCCCGGGAACAAGTCCTGCTGCTTTTGAAGCGCTTTGGAAATCCTTGTCCGGGAAAGGAGCATAAATTCGGCGGAGCCGATGTAACACACGGCCGTCCTTCCCGACTGCTCGCAGCGCCCTCTCTCTCTGAAGCACTGATCCCAGCACGTGACTCCTCTGTGGCTTCCTGCGAACAGCAGGATCACAACAGCCTGGTCTATGTAACAGAAATTGTATCAATGGAATTTTGGACGAGGTGTCAGGAGGGGAGACAGATGGGCAGCGGCATCACGGCCGATATCCTCAGGGTGGTCAGACTCAATTTTTTGCTGTCGATGCATGGCCCACGAAAAGAATTTCAACATAGACGGACCAGCGCACTGGGGCCCTTCTTTCATCGCTTGCCATCATATAACCAGAACTGTTGTTGCTGTTGTTGTTGTGGCTGTAGGAAGAAGGAAAAGAAAATGCACGGGCCTGCTACTGGCTCTGATTTATTTATGGGAAAGGAAAGGCGCGGTAACTGCCTCACTTGTTTGCTGTGGACACCGCAACCGCGCCGTAAGGGAAGGGAGGAAGATGGGAGTGAAAGTGGAAAGAGAGAAAGAGGAGCCGTAGTGGAGGGCTACGGAGTAATTTCGACCACCTGGGGATAACGTGCGCTGACATCGCACAGTACACGGACGCCTCCTCGTTTCGCCTCCATCGAAACGCAGCCGCCGAGGTCGGGTTCGAACCCGGGTACTCCGGCACAGTAGTCGGGCGTCTTACCACTGCACCACCCCGGCGGGACAGACAGAAGACAAAATAGAGAAGAAAGGAAAGGTAGAGGGAGAGAAAGACGCGCGCCGCAACAACGACCACCGAAACGGTGGCGGGTGCAATGACGGAAGACAACTGATTGATTGATTTATAGGAAGGGAATGGCGCGGTAACTGTCTGAATTGTTTTCTGTGGACACCTCAACCGCGCCGTAAGGGAAGGGAGGAAGGTGGGAGTGAAAGTGGAAAGAGAGAGTAGCCGTAGTGGAGGGCTGCGGAGTAATTTCGACCACCTGGGGATCTTTAACGTGCGCTGACATCGCACAGCACACGGATGCCTCTCCGTTTCGCCTCCATCGAAACGCAGCCGCCGAGGTCGGGTTCGAACCCGGGTACTCCGGCACAGTAGTCGGGCATCTTACCACTGCGCCCCCCCGGCGGGGCTGACGGAAGACAAAATAGAGAAGAAAGGAAAGAAAGAGGGAGAGAAAGACACGCGCCGCAACAACAGCCGTCGTCCACCACCGAAACGGTGGCGGGTGCAATGACGGCTTACAACAGATAAACATTCTGTGGCAGGCCAGCCCCTGCCGCATGCGGCGGCGACCCACCTGTCCCAGCCCCAACTGGGAAGTACTCAGTGGTGCCGCTGTTGTTTTTGTCACTGCAGGAAGAAAGAAAAGAAAATACACGGGCCTGCACGGAATCACGCGCTAACGAAGCCGAAGTGAGCGCAACGCAGGCCTACAACAGGTACAATCACCAGTAGCAGACGAGCCCCCTCCACAAACGGCGGGGGCCTGCCATTCCCAGCCCCTGAAATAGGCCGCTAAAGCATAACTGATCTGTGATATTCTACATATATATTCCGTATGAGCAAGAGCTCAATTATGCTTGTCTCTACGCATCTCCTTTCTTAAGTTGTAAGATTGTCACATGGTCCCAGCTTGGGAGCGGTGTCGGAGCAGCGGCGGTGCGCACGTCAGAACTCACTCGACTAGACCAGTGACGCCTTAATATTAATAATAATAATAATAATAATTGGTTCACAGCAGAAGAAAGGCGCAGTACTTCCCAAACTTGTTCCATATGTGCACCTAACCAACACCTTCTCGACTTTTACAAGGCCTGCTCACATCCTCCTCTCCGCAGCGTCTACGTCACACTAGTTGCCCTTTTCTGCCAACACCTTTGGCGTTCGGACGGTACACCATCGCTCCTGTCGCGTGGCGTTCTTTGGCGCGCGTTCGTGTGGGATTGCAGATGGCAGGAACGCTAGACAAAATGGTCTACTTTGCGCGACTTCTGGTTGGTCGCTTCGATTATGGTGGCCGGTGATGTCACTTCTCTGTCGACCAACCAGGTGCGCCGCTCGCCCGGATAGCTTTGCTCGACGACAGTATGAGCCAATAAAGGCTTTCTCAGAACGTTCCTGAAAACAGGTTCGAGCGAAAAAGTTTGAGCAACTGAATATCAGCTTTTTAGTCGTCGCTGCCTTTTCTTTTGATTAGGTTTGGTGCTGCACAGCTCCGCGCTGACGTTATTTTTGGGTTGCTTTCCCACGCTCACGTGTGCTTTCAATCGTGTGCATGCATTTTTCTTTTCATGTATCAGTACGTGAAAAATATTGAAGTGTGACCAGCATTACCGGTGCTTGCAACGAGGATATGGCGTTGCGCAGAAGTCTACACTTGACGTGGCGTAACATGGGGTGGTGGTGTGTTCCTGTGTGTCGCGGGAACTATGACACTGGTTCCAAGGTGCGTGTTCTCGCGTTTCCAAAGGATGCCAGCAGGAATGAAGCGTTGTCCTCGTGTTTGTGCGTGCTTCTTATGTTGTGTGTTGTTGCCTGTTCCGATGCCTTCTTCCAAGAAATGAATCGTGGATTAGAGTCATCCCGCTGAAGTATTTCATACCCAGAGTGCGTTCAATGGTGAGAAACTGAAGTTTATGCCGTACTCCCCATGTCCCACGTGGTCGACCAGAAGGCCATGTAGTGCTTAAGTAATGTTTGATGTGAAAAGACTGGCAGCCTTAGTGAATTTGATCAGGCCAGGGATAATGAACAGAAGTATGCAGTAATATGCTGGACTGCTTAATAACACGCAAATTATGTAATAGTGTGTCCATATACCGGCAATAAGTGACTACATATTTTTCATACATTGCGCAAGTTTGTGAACTTCACTTCTAAGAGAAAGACCTAATGAAGAGGGTACCACACATTAATTTGATGCAGCAACAGGAAAGACTTTGACAGTTGACAGTGACAGGTTTCATCTGGTGTCCAGTGCCGTACCACCTATTTACCCGAACTGCAAAGGTTACTTGAACCAGTCCCAGCCCTGGAGGGCCATGCTGTTCACCACCGAAGCGGTGGCGGGTGTAGCGACGGCCTGCAAGATACAAATCCGGTGGCAGGCTAGCCCCGTAGGCATTTCATTTCTGCGATATGCCGCCTTCGAAACCTGTAAAAATGGTCACACACCAGAAATTATATTGTTACGGGAAATATTCACAGTAAGGCAGTTGTCCACGCCACTGAGGATGCTCACAGCACAGCACTCGCACAGCACAGCACTCGTCTGCCTCTTCTTCTTCTGGGGGACTGTCTCACTTCTTTTTCGTCAGCACGGCCAGCGAATACCGCTCAGTAACACTACCCCCCCTCGGGAAAAGCACAGTCCCGGTGCGTTCTACGTTTGCGAAACAGAACGTGCATAATAGGGCTTTAAGCGGGACACATGCACTATTTCAGAGCATGGCGCTCTGGACGAGTATTTCGGAGGCACAGATTCAACTTCGTATGTGACGTCTGTCACGGGCCGCAAAACTCGGTAAGGGCCTGTGTACCGGGGCAAAAGTTTTTCACACAAGCCCACGCGACGGCACGGGAGCCACAGCAAGACGAGTGACCCAGGACTGTAGTGGACATTACGGTGGCGACTGTCGTACCGGAACTTTTGAGAGTCTTGGGATGCAGAGAGCCTGGCATGAGCTATCCGGCGGGCATCATGAGCGCGGGCTACGGCATCACTGGCGTAAGTACTGGTGGCGTCTGCCGCGGGTAGCGAGGTGTCGAAGGGCAGTAACGGGTGTCGGCCAAATAACAGATAAAATGGGGAGTATCCAGCGGTAGAATGGACTGATGAATTGTAGGCGAATGTCACAAAGGGTAAATGAACGTCCCAATCCCTGTGGTCGTCAGACACATACATGGACAGCATGTCTGTGAGGGTACGGTTTAGGCGTTCCGTGAGGCCGTTGGTCTGGGGGTGATAGGCTGTGGTGAATTTGTGACGGACGGAGCACGAACGGAGAATTTCGTCAACCACTCGCGACAGAAAGCAGCGGCCACGGTCAGTTAGTAGTTCACGAGGGGCACCATGATGTAGAATTACGTTTTCTAGGAGGAAGTCAGCGACGTCTGTGGCGCAGCTGGTCGGGATGGCTCTGGTAATAGCATACCGCGTAGCATAATCGGTGGCGACGGCGATCCATTTGTTCCCTGAGGCTGAAACTGGAAAGGGCCCAAGAAGGTCAACACCTACACGGGAAAACGGGTCAGTGGGTATGGGGATCGGCTGCAAATAGCCTGAAGGCAAAATTGTGGGTTTCTTTCGACGCTGACACAATTCACATGCGGCAATGTATTGTTGGACGGAGCGATAGAGCCCCGGCCAGTAGAAGCGTCGGCGCAGGCTGTCGTATGTGCGAGAGACACCCAGGTGGCCAGCTGTTGGAGCATCATGAAACTGGTCAAGGATGGTGGAACGCAGATGTTGAGGAACGACGAGCAAAAGGTCTGCGCCGTCTGGTCGCATATTGCGTCGGTATAGGGTGTTCTCGTGGAGTACATATAAGGCAAGAGATGGATCAGGTCGGTCGCAGGTCAGACGGAGGATAATGGAATGGAGC
>JAJIZL010032030.1:35150-51864 GCA_023969395.1 Amblyomma maculatum
GATCAGTGCGCGATGTAGAGGACGAGGGAGATGTTGCAGGGACGGCATTCGGATTATCGGTAGCCAGAGCTGAAATGGCACAATCGGTCATCGGCGACAGCTCTGCTAGTGAAATTCCCTCGGGCAGAACCTGAGTTGATAAGCTGAAGTTAAGGACCGGGAGGGTAGTACGGTTCTGGGAGATGTGCACAATCAGATGAGGAAGGGTGACGTGCCGCTGCAAGATGACATCAGTAATGGGACACGCGAGATAGTCGCCGTCTGGGACGGGTGGGAATGGTGACATAGGGATGTAGACGGCAGCTTCAGGAGGTAGGCGGCAGAACTGTGCTGATCGAAGGCGGGGTGAGCAGGAGGGGTCTTCAGAGCAGAGCGGAAGGTCCAAGCGAAGTAGGCCGGTAGAGCAGTCAATGAGGGCAGAGTGGGCTGTTAAAAAGTCAATGCCAAGGATAACGTCGTGGGGGCATTCTTGGAGGACGGTGAACAACACTGGAGCATGACGACCACCAATGGTAACTCGCGCTGTGCACATGCCAACCACGGCAGCAGGGCTTCCATTGGCAACGCGAACTGTGGGCGAGACGGCTGGAGTAAGGACTTTTTTGAGGCGACGGCGAAATGAGGAGCTTAGGACGGACAGTTGGGCGCCGGTATCAATGAGAGCAGAAACGGGAACACCATCCACAAGGACGTCGATGCGATTATTTTGTAGGGCAGGGGTCAGCAGAGGTTTTTCAGTCCGGGTCACAAATGCAGCGTCACCTCCGGGAGCTGCATTGGCTAGTTTTCCGGTATGTGGCTGGAATAAGACGGGGACAAACGGCGGCGAGGAAGAGGAGAACGCGAGCGTCGGGTCTGCGGGGATGGTGAACGGTTGGCATCACGAGCAGGGACACCGGGGTCAACAGTGGTCTGGTCGGGGCGAGGTGAGGTATAGCGAGAGCAATAGTCTCCGCGGCGGTCGACGTAGTTGAAATGACGAGATGGCGTTTGCCAACGGCTACGGCAGTGACGGGAAATGTGGCCAACGCGGGAACAAGTAAAGCAGATGGGACGATTGTCATGGGTACGCCACTCATTTGGATTGCGGTACCGATATCGGGGCGAGAAACCGGCAGTAGGTGAGGCAGCTGCAATTACTGGAGGGGCAGGTCCTGAATCCACGGTGTCGGTGCGGCAGGTAGAAGGAAGACCCATATTGGCAACCTCTTGGCGAACAACAGCCTGAATGAGTGATATTGTAGCCAAGGTATTGTCGGGGGTATGCGAGAGTGAAGCTGCAGGAGTCATTGCCTCGAGCTCTTGGCGGACGATGCGGGTCAAAGTAGTGTCATTAGTTGGCGGTCGAGGAGGCGGAAGATCGACACAGGAAGAGCTGGCAGCCGTGTTCGGTAGACGGTCGAAACGATGTGATATGCGTCTCTGTTTCGCTTGTTCGAAACGTCGGCATACTTGTAGTACAGAGTCCACGGTGGAACAATCCCTGCATAAAAGGAGGTTGAAAGCATCGTCGGCAATGCCTTTTACTATGTGGCCGACTTTATCCTCCTCAGGCATGGCGTGGTCGACTTTGCGGCACAGGGATAGCACGTCCTGTATGTAAGTGATGTAAGACTCTGTAGACGTTTGCGCGCGAGAAGCGAGCGCCTTTTTCGCGGCAAGGTGACGGCCAATGGGCTTTCCGAAGAGGTCGTGTAGCTTCTGCTTACAGATGTCCCAAGATGTGAGGTCCTCTTCATGGGTCTCAAACCACACCCGCGCTGTCCCAGTCAAGTAAAAGATGATATTAGCAAGCATAAGTGTGGGATCCCACCTGTTGTGCTTGCTGACTCGTTCGTATAGAGCCAGCCAGTCGTCGACATCAACGTCGTCGGTCCCACAGAAGGTTCCGGGGTCACGGGGATGGGCCATGACGACAGCAGGTGCGGCGGCAGTAGATGTAGCGGCGTCAGTAGTCATACTGGTGGTAATAATGCGTCGGCCACTGCGGAGATCCAGCTTCTGACGGGGATCGAAAGATTGACCTCCACCAAGAGATGTTACGGGAAATATTCACAGTAAGGCAGTTGTCCACGCCACTGAGGATGCTCACAGCACAGCACTCGCACAGCACAGCACTCGTCTGCCTCTTCTTCTTCTGGGGGACTGTCTCACTTCTTTTTCGTCAGCACGGCCAGCGAATACCGCTCAGTAACAATATGTAGTGCGTGCCGCAACAAACGTTACTTTGAACAACTTTTGTAAAATGAGAAACGATCATATTCAAAGTGCTGCGCAAAAAAAAAAGAAAAGCTGCGGACGGAAAAATGAAGACGTCCAGCAAGAAATGAAATTGGCCGCTTGCAACCCTTCCTGTCAATAAAACTATTTGCATAAGAGCATTTGCGGCTCTATTTCAGAACGCTGTTTACAAGTCTAAAAGCTACCTTAGACATTGGCGGTGCATGCCTTGATGCTGCGAAAAAAAATAAACTCGAAGTGTTAGTCAAGCTCCCTTAATAATTACCAAACGCAAAAACCTGCAACAAACGCGCACCTGCGCAAGCAGCCGCGAGAGATTCAACGCGAACGCCAGGCGGCCGAAAGCAGCGTCCGGGGTGGCGAGGGCAACTAGTGTGACGTCACGGCCTCCGTGGAAGGGCCTTGGTCTAGAGGGTGTTGACCTAACCCGCGCTGTAAGGAAAGGGAGGAAGGTGGGAGTGAAAAGAGAGAAATAAGTGCCGTAGTGGAGGGCTCCAGAGTAATTTCGACCCCCTGAGGATCTTTAATATGCACTGCCATCTCACATCAGATGGATTTTTTTTAATTGGTTCACAGGAAGGGAAAGGCGCAGTATCTGTCACACTTACTCTGTGGACACCTGAACCGCTCCGTAAGGGAAGGGATGAGGGTGGGAGTGGTTGTAGAAAGAGAGAAAGGGGAGCCGTAGTGGAGGGCTATGGAGTAATTTCGACCACCTGGGGATCTTTAACGTGCGCTGACATCGCACAGCACACGGACGCCACTTCGTTTCGCCTCCATCGAAACGCAGCAGCCGAGGTCGGGTTCGAACCCGAGAACTCGGGACAGTAGTCGGGCGTCTTACCACTGCACCACCCCGGCGGGGCCACCACATGGATGCCTCTCCGCTTCTCCTGCATCGAAACGCAGCCGCCAGCGGTCGGGATCGAATGCGGGTACGAAGCCATGGATCACCAAGTCGATGATACGCCCATCACTAAAGAATTTGACGACGACCTGCGCTGGACTCGAATCGCGAAGGCCCAGCGTTCGGCCTACCTGACGGAAGACGCTATTCGTCAAAGCGCCCCCCTCAAGTCCGCCGTGGCACCCCCGTCATCGCCGAAGACTGCCCAATTACGTCGCCACGCCTTCCTACCTCGGCTCCCACTAGAAGACTACGAGATTGCGCTCCGCCCCGGCAGCGGCCAGGACATCCGCACCCCTACCAGTCCTCCTGACCTCACATTATGCCACCACGAAAGTTGACTATGCCACCACCTGTGTCAAGAACCGCGTACGATTAACCCATACCACAGCTCATTCACTGTCCGTGCACCCTCGGACCAACGCTCCCGATATATTTTTACGACGGGGATTTGACGTCGGAGTGCTGCACAGGTCGAGGAGGCAGAGAACTGAGCTGGTTAATGGCTGCGAGCCCGGCACGGGCACAATAGTCTCCTCGTCTTTCTCAACGCCCTTTTTCCTTTCTTCGTCTATGTGTTTCCTCTTCTTCAGGATTGCTACATTTCCCCCCGGAACAGCTGAAGCCCCCTGGGCGAGAGAGTTAGTCATTCCCACGGGATTGGCACGGCTTCATCCGGGCGACATGAGCGAGTTCCGTTGTAGCTGAGCGACGACCAGTTGCGGTCATGCGTGCGATTTCATAATTCAGGTCACTGACATGGTCACGGACAACGAAAGGGCCAGCGTAATGTGCCAAAATTTTCTGGGCTAAACCACGCTTCCGGAGAAGTCGCCTAAGCCACACTAAACCTCCAGGTGCGTAAGACACATGGCGATGCTGTCTGTCGTACCGAGCTTTGGAATGCTCTACCGAAGCCAGAATCCGTAAACGGGCGACACGGCGAGCTTCTTCGGCCCGACAAAGAGTTTCGATGATGCAAGGTTCGTCATGGACAGAATAGGGAACAATGGTGTCGAGGGAATACCGAGGATCACGGGCATAGAGAAGAAAAAACGGGCTGTAGCTTGTTGTCTCATGTGTTGCAGCCTTGAAGGCAAACGTTATAAACGGTAGAATTGTATCCCAGTTCTTGTGGTCTGATGCATTGTACATAGAGAGCATGTTGACGAGTGTGCGCTTGTTCAGCGCACACTCGTCAACATGCTCTTTTTTGTTCAGCTGATATCTTGGGTATCAGCGAGCTCAAGTGGACCGGAATGGGAGAATTTAACTCCGGCGACCATTATGTCTTTTATTGTGGGCACGAATCCAAGAGAAGGAATGGGGTCGCTCTCATAGTAAACAGAAGAATGGGCAAAGCAGTGCTAGGGTACAACCCCAAAAACGACCGAATGATTTCACTTCGGATCCAAGGTCACCCTTTCAACATAACAGTCATCCAAGTCTATGCGCTTGTTGCGCTCCGTCAAATTGTTGATTTGAGGGTGGTCTGGTATGGAGTGTCGAAATTGTGACGAGCACAAACGGAGAAGCTCTTCCCACAACATCTGCCATAAACTGCCGACATCGATCACTGATGATCACTCGCGGAGGTCCATGGCGCAGGATGACGGAACTGAGCAAGAACATGGACACGTGGTGAGCGGTGGCTGAAGGAAGAGCGGCCGTTTCGCAGGAGCGGGTAAGGTAGTCAGCACAAACCACGATCCAGCGATTTCAATCGGAAGATTTCGTGAAGGGACCCATAAGGTCGATTCCAACTTCCTCAAATGCACCTTCTTTTCCTTTTTCCTACAGCCACAACAACAACTCACGATCTGGGGCGTGGCGATGTTGGTTAAAGCGCTGTGCTGCGGATCCAAAGAATGCAGGCTCGATTCTCGGTGGAAACAAAAGTTGTTTTCAACTTCACGTCCGGTCATGGTCGATGCCGGCATCAGGTCGTGACGTCCCAATCTCGTGATATCCCGCGAAATCCCGCGATGAAGTGGTACACTTCTCACGAACAGATGACAGAATGAGCCATTAAAGTCTATCGCTTTATACTCGGCCATGGCTCTGGCAGGTCGCACCTGGCAGCTAAGTAACCCAGCCCATTTTCGTCGATGTGTTGCGCCACATGACGAGAACACGTAATATCACAATGTAGGCTGGAACTGCCAACTCGGGTGGCTCATTTGAGAGAGGAGGGGGATATAATTAACCTTCCAAGGCTCTTGGATGCCGACTCAGGCACACTATTTCTAGGCGACGCAGGCTCCTTTTTTTTATTGCATGGAAGTACTTCGAGCAATTTAACCAGGTCGCATTCCGCAACCTGTCAGTACATAGTTACACCAGCATCGAGCTCTCACTTTGATCACACATCAAAATTCCGGGAGACATATACATGCATCAAGTAAATGTAACCAGGCAGGAGGTCGATCCTGCGCAGCATATACTCCCCGCACCATAGCACATTGTTCTCCGAACAGAGACTTCGATGAACGTGGTGGCTTTGCGTGGCGATGGGTCATGCGGATCTTCCACAGGCTAAAAAGTCCCATGAGCACAAAAAGGTCACATGGCGCCTCAGAAGCTTCTTTTGTAGGCAAAAACCGTATAGTATAGGGCGTAATATCAATGTCCTTTTTGAGAGTGCGTTGATGAATGTCCCAAAAAAACACTGCATCACGGCAATACACAAAGAAATGATCTATAGTTTCTGCCTGCTGACACAGGCGACAGTCTACTGACCATGACGTAAAAGTCCCTGTTGCACGAAGCCACGTTTTGGCAGATAAGGTTGATGTGCGAAGTTTAAAAAAGAAAGTCTAGCGGCTGATTGTACATACATTCTTTGAATCCGCTTTTATACACTATTGTCTAGAAAGGGGAGGTAAGGCCGCCAATAGATCGGTACAGAAAATAATGTCTCAATAAAACCTTTTGTCATCTGTCTTATGGATAGACTATATAGGTATTCCAAGGAAAACCGTACAGTGAGGAAATGGAATGTTTACCTCACAAAGGACCCTCACTCCTATGACCAGTGGGCGCAAACAAATTAGGCAAATGGGCACTTATTCGTCTATTAAACACAGCTAAGAGGAAAGGATGGCTTGCTTTTTTAAAGAAGAAAAACTTTGAAACAAGCTCATGAACAAACAAGTGCTGAAGACCAGCTCCACCAGCCTCCAGAGGGAGAAACAAATTATCTCGACGCATAGGCTCCGAATGAGAGCGCCACACAAAAGTAGCAAAACATTTTATCCATGGACTGTACTTTGTTTCTTGCACAATGCAACACCTGCAATACATAGGTAAGCTTAGAAATCAGAAAGACATTGCAAATTTGTGCTCGTGCAAAAAAAAAAAAAAGCTCCCTACCCATTCATGCCTGGGTTTGTCTCCTAACTGATGAGATCTGAGAATCCTAGTGAGGCCCACTCTTGCGATATTGATGCAAAGTAACCCCCAAATACTGTAAGTTTTCGGAGTCCCACCTGATGCCGGCAAAAACTTTAGGCTTTGTACCCCAGGGACCTAACCAGAACCCATTGGATTTACCTAGGTTAAGAGACGCACCCGAACTATCACAAAAACGCTCAGTTACACGCCAGACCTCGGTCACTCTTTTTATTAGTACAGAAAAGGGCAATGTCATCAGCATAAGCCAAAGCCCTAATTTCAAATTGCGATAGTGAGAAGGCACGAACTGCTTTGTTTTTGATGATACTACGACACAGGGGCTCAAGATATAACGCAAATAACAAAGGCGATAGAGGGCAGCCCTGTCGAACACATGATTTGAGAGGGATCGGTTTGGTTAAGTTTTGATTAACAATAAGTCTTGTCGTGGCCGCTTTATAACATAGTTCAATGCCTTTAAGCAAGACATCACCAATGTTTGCACTCGTCATTACAGCAAACGGAAAATCATGACGCACCTTATCAAAGTCTTTGCCAATCAATCTGAATTAGGGCCAACCTCGTCTGACACTGTTTCTATCACAGAACGTGCAATATGGATATGATTTTGAATACTACGGCCTTTGATTCCAAACACTTGGTGTGGCCCTAATAAATCTAATGACACAAGCTGCAGACGAGAAGAAAGAACCTTAGCAAATATTTTATAATCCACGCTACATAAGTATATCGGACGGTACCCTTCAACAGTTTTCAACCGACATGCGTCTGTGGTTTTCGGGATCAGTATGGTGTGACCAGTATATGACGTGGGAGACAAAAAGGCTTTGTCATAAGCTGCACTAAAAACCTCCAATAAGGAAGGTGCTAAGGTCTGCATAAACGTTTTATAGAATTCGCTATTTAGACCATCTGGGCCAGGAGACTTTTGACCCTGTAGTGAACAAATTGCCGACTTGACCTCATCTAAAGTAATGGATCCCTCAATGGTTGTCCGCTGCTCATCCTCAAGACGAGGAAAACCTTCTTTTAAATGACTGAGATCAGACCCACTGTTCGAGTTATTACTACCACTAAATAGCAACACATAATAGTTAAAGAAGGCATTCAGAATACCAGGCGTGTCAGTGTACGTATTATTTCCGCAACTAATTTCTAAAACCTGCTTAGAAAGAGCAGCTTGCCTTTCATCACGAAAAGCTCGGCGAGATGGTTGTTCATTAGCGAACCTCTGTGTTCGCGACCTAATCATGGCACCGTGATATTTTTCTGCACTAAACTGTTGTAACTGTGCTTTAATATTGATGACGTCATCAAGATACGACCGCGGAGAAATTCTTTTATAACTCATATAGTTCGTTCAAGGTGCGCTTCAATTCACGAATGTGAAGGCGCTTCAAGAATGTGATCCTTGATGATGCTTCAGTTGCAAGACTCTTAACTTCCTGCTTTAAAAAATCCCACTTTTGAAAGACTGATAGATCGGCACGAGCCCACGTGTCTTTGAAGCACGTAACTACAGACCGCTGAAAAATTTAATTCGAAAGAATGGAATTATTTAGCTTTCATAGTTCCCACTGCGGTTGGAGTAGACGTCTAGTATGCTTTTCTATCTGAACAGATACCATGCAGTTATCGCTAAAAAATATCGGTCTCACCCAGTATCCATGCACAGTAGGTAATGTACCTGCCGAAACGTAGCTCCTGTTAAGTTGGGCATTCGAAGACGATTAGAAGTGCGTGAAATGTATACAATCGCTTTTTAGTCGGCCAATGTCAACAAGGTTATGCTCACAAACTAAGTCACTGAGAACAGCAGCACTGGGTTATAACGTCCGCGATATACCGATCGATCATCATTGTTACCTACACAATTGAAATCTCCCAGCAATAAAATTCCCGATCTATGCGCAGATTTTCCAATGGCACGGAAAACACTTTCCTTTCTTGCTGCTTAACAGGCGCATATACACAAACAATTCGCCACTGCTGGCCCGAAATGGCGAGGTCACAACATATGAGCCGCCAATGAGCCAATTCAGTTTCCTGAATTGCAGCTACACTCAAGCAGTTGCTTTAACTGGCACTGGCGCCGTCGATTCCGCAAGCCTCTAACGATAAGGGTAGAGATCTCAAAAGCTATGATCTCCGCCATTGTTTTTTTCTGCGTGCATTATTCAGCTCCATCCGCCGAAGCGAGGAGAGTCGGCTGCAAATTGGCGACCTTTCGAGCTGTAACTGCCCCCTTTTTTTTTTCTTTTTTTTTTAAGCCAATCGTCCTCTTGCCTTCTCCTCTCATACCTTGCTTGGATCTTCGCTGACACCAAGCTCCTCCTCCGCGGGACGCTTCAAAGACGCGCTGCTGTCCATAGAGACCTCTGATGTTGCTAAGGCTTCCACCCATGATGTCGGAAGCCACATTGGCACACAACCTTTGGGGATGTAAGGGAAGACCACCCCCTCGTAATTTACTGCCAGCTCCCTCCGTGGAGAGCTGGGACCAACTTCTTACGCGCTCAGACAAGAAGACGCAACTGGCGCTTGTCTCGTGGGCCCAGAGCGTCACCCCCAACTGGGGCTCACGCCAAGCCGACATGCCTTAATTATCACTCTTTTGGCATTAAAAGTTGTTTCTCTCTCTCTCCCTCTCTCTCTCGGAAGCATTGCGTCACTCGCAGCTCGAAGATCAGTCGGCAGCTCCTTGCAGACGCCGATAGTTGACTCCAGACGCGGCGCACTGCACTCCAACGACACACCACCGACAGAGCAGCGTGGATGCACATCCGCTGGCTTCTCGGCAACCCCCAGTGGCAGATCTCGAGATGCATCTGCAGCAGAACGCGGCTTTTTAAATAGCTCAAGATCAGATGCACCATGCTCGAACTGGGCAGAGTCCGGAGGCTTGGGGTCGGGAGGTTCACTAGGTGGCGGTTTGATGCCCTGTGGATTATTAATGGCTATGGCTTCATGCGGAACCGTGGTGTTGAGCTCTCTAGAAGCGTCCACAACATCCGAAATGTCCATGATGTGCTCTGACACTCCATCATCTTCTTTAGACAAAGATCCCTGACGCAACCGATCGGCATAGGTCAAGACACAAGCATACACTGTATGACCGGAACGACGACACTGGGTGCATCGAGGCGTTCGGCACTGCCGCCGGACATATCCACCTCTGCTGCACCGAAGACACAGTGGAGGCCTGCCGGGAATTATTGCCAACGCCTGAGTTCCAAACACACTCAGGACATGGGGAATGCCGGAAGATGAAATGCCATCTTTCAGTGTGATAGACACTTCCCGGTTTGCTGTCACCATGTGTTCCATCCCTGGACAGCGCCACTTTTCTCGCTCCACGGTCTGAACAGTGCCATACAGCTCTAAAGCTTCCACAATCCGGCGATGTTCCACATGGCGTGGAAGCCAAAGCAGCTTTAACTTAATATTTCTTGTTGCCGGGTCAAATATCATACATTTCAGCCCTTTTACGAGTAGCGCCGCCAAGTCCAAAAGCTTTTGTTTTGAAACGCTATTCTCACAAGTAACCATCCAGACATGCCTCATTTGGTATTGTCCAATGCAGACGATATTCCGAAGGTTCCTTAAGGCAGGCGCTAGGTACGGACGGCCATTTAAGTCACCATGCAAAAATACACTATTGAGTACTACATTACCGGACGGCAGACGAGGCAGCACAATCTTGTAGGTGTCCATGATGTCTTCAGAAGACGCAAAACCTCAGCGAATGGCCGATGCGCTGTTTCCAGCAGAGAGCATTGTGAAACGTGGCCGTCACGAACGAACGCCAGTGCGGCCACTCTAGGCGACGCAGGCTCATTTATATGGCTTGGTTAAAGCGGGGCTTTATGTTTGTGTCGCAAGGTCGCTTACGGCCCTGGATAGGTGGCAGCATGAGCCTATAGGCTAATAAGGATGTCTCAGATATTCGAGGTACAAATTAAGAGACTAATAAAGAAGTGAGCATGTACGTGAACGACAAACCTGAACGGGAGACGCAGACTGGTGCAATTAACGCTCTCTCATGATACCTTTAAAGGCGGAGATACTGTCCCCCATCATATTTTTCTTTTATTCAACGACCCGCACCCGTATTTTTTTATCTTTTTTCCGCACAATGAGAAGGGGTTCAGGAGTTAAGGTCTTGAGCTGCAGGTGATGTTCCTAGGTACAGGATCTCATTGGTTTTTGCTGCCTCTTCGCCCCGCTCGACCAGCGCTAACTGATCTTGCGGGTCGGAGCTGGACAGAAGCCCCTCGTACTGCTCAACTGACGGGTTTGTAATTCTCGGCTCTTTCGGGCACGCTCGACAGCCTCCTGTGGAGTGGCAGAGGGTGGCTATCTCTCCGCACCACACGCAATCTGAAGTGTATTGCATAGGCCAAATCTTACTGTGTATGTAGCGACTTTGGTGTGAGTTTGTAGCGGTCTCCAGGTAGTTGCTTGATGTCTTGTGAGTGTCTTGTGAGTGTCTTGTGGGGAAGCGGGTATTTACGGCGCCCTAACTTCCAAACATGGTGAGCTCTCCGTAGCTGTTCGGAATAGTGTTGGTTTCCCCCTTGTCGTCGCTCGTTCGGTTTGCGTAACCTCCAACTATCGCGTCGACTCTAAGGTTTCCCTCCACTCCTCCGTGCCCAGGTGCCCATACCACAGTCTATTTGTTTTTGAGTTCTGCCACCTCCCTGAGGAGGTTGCAGACCTGCCTGCTTATCCTTCCCCTTAGGAAGCTTC
Organism: Amblyomma maculatum; assembly: GCA_023969395.1. NCBI lineage: Eukaryota > Metazoa > Arthropoda > Arachnida > Ixodida > Ixodidae > Amblyomma > Amblyomma maculatum. Next base: position 46,462 of record JAJIZL010032030.1, read on the forward strand.
TGCATGCGGCCTGTGAGTCTGTTAATATTGTATAGCTCTTGTTGTTTCTGTGCTACTGTGATGGCTAAAGCTATTGCCACCTCCTCCGCCGTGTTTACATCCCCGGTCCTAATTGACGTGCTGGATATTTATTTTCCCTGGTTGTTAACTACGGCTACGACCGCCGCTTTTCTGTCTCTGTACGTGGACGCATCCACGTAGAGGACATTTGATTTCTTTGCCAGGCTTCGACCTAGAGCTCTTGCCCTAGCCTCTCTCCTCCTTGTGTTGTGTAGGGGGCTCATGTTTTTGGTATAGGGCCGACCACGAACGTTTCCCTAATCTTTTGTGGTATGTCAGTCGAATTTTCGATCTCTCTTATTGCGTCTCGGTGCCCAAGTCTCGTTAGTAGGTGCCTTCCTACCCATGGATTGTGCTAGCCTGGCTTTCTGAAAGAATGTGGCCGCTTCGCTGTGTTTGTTATAGGTGTTGAATACTCCTAGTTCCATGAGCTTTTGCGTCGATGCTCTAGGGGGGGGGGGGGGAGTCCTAGCGCGATCTTATATGCTTTCCTAATTTGGGCGTCAATTTGATTGATTCCTCTTGGTTTAGTTTGTGGTACGGCAAGCTGTACGTCAGTCGTGGTATCACCAAGGCAGTCACTATCCTGATTGTGTCGGCCTCCTTTAGCCCGTTTCTTTTATTCGTTATCCTGCGGATCATTCCACATATTTGGTTCGTTGTTTTGGTTAATGTTCTGGTCGTGTGTTCTCTTTTCTCGTAGTTTTGGAGCCACATACCTAGGACCCGGAGTTTGTCTGTTTCCTTTATTGATAATCCGTTCACTAATAGTCATATCTTTTCAGGTTTAAATCTCCTTGAGTGCATTCGGATAAATACCGACTTCCCCTCTGAGCATTCTATGCCGCTGTTTCTTGCGAAATTCATGATGCATTCTGCCGTCTCCTTCAAGTTTTGTTCTTTCGCTCCGGTGAATCCATACGTGATATCGTCCGCGTATATGGTGTGAACTACGTCCCGGTTCTTGCCTAGTTTTTCCGCCAGTGAGATCATGGCGATGTTGAATAGCAATGCGGATATGATTGACTGGCCTACACATCTACTCTGCTAAGTTATGATTGACCTTTGCGGCGTTCTCTTGTTTGGTGTGTTCTTTCGTTAAGACCGGATATTGCCGATACCTATAGTAGCAGTTCTGTCCATGAGGAAGGCTTTTACATATTTAAATGTTTTTGCGCCGCAATTAGTTGTTGAAAGCCCCTCGAGGATAGCCTTGTGACTGATGCTGACGAAAGCACCCGTCAAGTCAATGGCCAGGACTACGCTCTCCCTATAGCTCGAGATTTGGTCCAAAATGTCTTCTTTTAATTGTAAACGGACATCCTGCGTTGATAGCTTTGTCCTAAAGCCAAACATGGTGTTGGGTAGGTAGTCATTGTCTCTAAGAAGCTATACAGCCTGGTGTGAGCAACTCTTTCGTGGAGCTTTCCTAAGCACGAGGTTAGTGATGTGGGTCTTAGACTGTCCAGACTAGGTGTCTTGCCAGGCTTGGGTATCGTGATTATCTCCGCATGTTTTCAGGACTCCGGAACTGTGTCCGGTTGCCAGTGCTTATTTATGAATTTTGTGAGTTCTTTAGGTGTCCGGTTCCGAGGTTACTGATAATAGCGTTGCTGATTTGGTCCTCACTCGGTGCTGTGTTTCTTGTGAATGATCTAGCCGCTTGCCGCCATTGCTCTTTTGACCAAGGCCTTTTGGGCTTTCAGGTCGGAGCTCCTACGTGATTGGGGCGTCTAGTTTAAATGTTTTGTTCCCCGGTGTACTCTGTCGCACAAGGAGCGACGTGGTTCGCACCTATGTATCGATCTCAGAGTTTAGCTATTAGTTCCTCTTCGGTTCCTTCGAACCCATGCGTGATTCGTTCCAATGTTTTTCCGCTTTCTCTTTTGAAGTTCGTCGGGTTCATGAGGTGTCTCAGCGGGGCCACGTTTTTGCGCTTCCTAATTTTTCGTTGATTGAGTTACACATATGCCCCTAGTTATCGCTGAGGAGTTTAGCGGCATATATGATTCCAGAAAACCGAAGAGCACGCCCATGTACAATTATTTCAAAAGAGAGTTACTAAAAGCCTTAATGAGTGGAAAGAAAGGACGCAAATATTTCATATGTGCAGAATCTGTTTTTTAACATCAAGGTTGTTCAAGCTGAAAACATCCGTGACGCTGACGGCTCACAAATTAGGTTTTGGGGATGGCAGGAGCCTTATACTTTTGACTGGATATCACGAAATTGTTGTTGTGGCTGTATGAAGAAAAAAAAGAAAAAACACAGGGTTCTGAGGCTGAGCAACCTCCGCTGCCTCGTGCAGACCGAAGAGAAAATAGAAAAGAAAGAAAAAAGAAGAGGGACAGAAAGACGCGCGCCGCAACAACAGCCGTCGTCCACCCCCCCCCCCCCACCCCGAAACGGTGGCGGGTGCAATGACGGCCTACTACAGATACAAATCAGTGGCTGGCTAGCCCCCGCCACAAGCGGCGTTGCAGACACCTAACCACGTCAAGATCATGATTTCATATTTTATCTTATATATTGTTCATTGGTACATAAGAAAAAAAAAGCCGCGGTATCTGTCTTTGACCTTCAAGGTTGTTCAAAGTGAAAACCGCGACGCCGTTCAAGGTGATTTATTTATAGGAAGGGAAAGGAACGGTAACTGTCTCACTTGTTTCCTGTGTACGCCTCAACCACGCCGTAAGGGACGGGAGGAAGGTGGGAGTGAAAGTGGAAAGAGAGAAAAGGTGGCATCGCATAAGCTAGGGCGGGGAGGAATGAGGTGGTAAAGGGTGGCTAGTCCTGGCCCTGATGGGGCTGGAATAGGTAGGTCAACGCGGCTTGCGGCGGGGGCTAGCCTGCCATCGAATTTGTACCTGTTGTAGGCCGTCATTGCACCCGCCACCGCTTATCTGGTGGACGAAGGCTGTTGCGGCGCGCGTCTTTCTCTCCGTCTTCTTTTTCTTTCTTATCTACTTTCTCTCTTATGTACGAGGCAGCGGAGGTGGCTCAGCTACAGAGCCAGTAGCAGGCCCGTGCATTTTCTTTTCCTTCTAGCCACAACAGCACAACAGCCTCTCTGTTTATATAATTTGGTTCACAGAAAAGAAAAAGCGGTGCGCCTGTCACACTTGTTGCTATGGGCACCTGAACCGAGAAAGGTTGGAGCGAAAGTGGAAAGATAGAAAGAGGAGCCGTGGTGGAGGTCTTAGGAGTAATTTCGACCACCTGGGGACCTGGGAATCTAACGTGCACTGGCAGCGGGAGGTGAGGGATGAAGGATGGCTGGTCCTCGCCCTGATGGAGCCGGGATAGGTTGGTCACCGCCGCTTGCGGCGGGGGCTAGCCTGCCACCGATTTTTATCTCTTGTAGGCCATCATTGCACCCGCCACCGTTTCGGTGGTGGACAACGGCTGTTACGGCGCGCGTCTTTCTCTCTCTCTTCTTTTTCTTCTATACTTTTTCTCTTCCGTCCGCACGAGGCAGCGGAGGTGGCACAGCTACAGATCCAGTAGCAGGCCCGTGCGGAGGAGAAGGAAGAACATTTATTTCCGCCGAATATGGTGCAGCAGCCACCTACGAGTCCGCACGCAGGCGTCCGGGGAGGCAGTCTGTCACACCGCGGCCAGAGGACACCCGGCCTCGTCTAGGAGAAGAGGTCTTCAGCCTCGGCCGCCAGGCGGACGGCGAATCGCTGTGTTTTTTCGTCGGAGCTTCTTAGCGTGGTCTCCCATTCATCGCTAGTTTTAATCGCATTGCGCCCTGGGGCACAAACGCATCTCCATATTATATGATCTAATGTTGCCACGTGGCCGCAAAATTTACAAATTTCGGTTTCTGCACCGTCCTTCTTCCGCCCTCTGGCACCCGTCCAACTCCTCCACAGGGGCGAAAAGAAATTTCGAGCTTGGAGTCTTCTCCAGTCGTACGATTCCTTTTTACTCAGGGATCTAACCGGTGGCGGATATATCCTCCGGTCTTTCTTCAAGTTGTCGGTTACATCCCTAAAGGTACCTATACATTCTTTGGTTTTAGATGTTGTCGAGGCGTCCGCAGCACCCCGAGGTAGCGAGGAGCGGGCGAGCATGTGGGCAGCCTCGTTGCCGGCGAGACCGGCGTGTGCTGGGGTCCAGATTATGGTCACGCTTTCGGCGAGAGACGACTCGTTCAGAAGTTTTGCAGCACGATTGCTGACTCTACCCTTGCTAAAATTTCTAACCCCCGCTTTGCTATCGCTGATGACGTGTTTCACGCCTGGTCGTGCAATGGCAATGGCTATTGCAATCTCCTCCGCCTCTACCGGCGGTATATCTCGATTTCTTTCTATTCCTATGGCGATCCCAGTGTCCAATAGGGCGACCGAGGTTACGTCGCCTTCTTTCCCGATCGCTGCATCGGTGTAGGCGACCGATCCCGGCGGGAGTTTGTCCAATTTGTTAGCGAGGTGCTTAGCTCTGCTTTTCCTCCTCCCCTCGTCGTGTACGGGGTGCATGTTCTTCGGTATGGGCGAGACCTATAGATGCTTTCTGATTTCTCGATCTATGCTTTCTCTGACACTTTCGCCTTCCCCGGGCGCTAGTAGGTTTACCCAATCGAGGATTTGCCTACCCGCCGCCGTTCCTGCGAGTCGCTCTCTAGCCTGACCGCCGCAGCCAGCTCTTTCCACTCATTATGCAACCCCATTTTCTCTAGAATGTCGTTAGAAGTAGTTATGGGGAGTCCTAGAGCGCACTTCGTGCATCTCCTAATTATGGTGTTTAATTTGTGTTCTTCGGTCTTGTTGATATTGAGGAATGAAGTCGCGTAGCACATTCTGCTCGTGACAAAAGCTTGTACGAATCTGAGTCTACTAGCCTCCGTGATACCACTCCTTCTGTTGGACGTCTTCTTAAATACTCTGACTACGAGCTCCGCCTGATCTTTTAATTTCTTAATCAGGCTTTTATTACTACCCCTGCGGTTGATAATCATACCTAATATTCTAATTTCATCTACTTTCCGGACTTCGTTTCCGTTGACTTTAATTTTGATATCTGGAGTTATCTTCCCACTACTGCTGGTCATTACCAGGAGCTCCGATTTTTCTGGCGAACAGCATAGACCTACGTCCTCTGCGTGATAGCTGATTATATTTGCTGCCTCTTGGAGCCTGCATGTGATGTACGAGTCGTTCCCTTCGCACACAGCCACAACAACAACGTGCACTGACATCGCACAGCACATGAACGACTCTTCGTCTCCCCTCCATTGATTTGGATTGAAAAACATTTATTGTCAGCAATGAATCGAAACGCAGGCGCCAGCAGTCGAGATCGAACCCGGGTACTCCGTTGGGGGGGGGGGGGGGGGGG
>JAJIZL010032030.1:51964-66024 GCA_023969395.1 Amblyomma maculatum
GGGCGGGGCTGCCTTTCCGTTCAGTAATAACATTAATAGTTGGTTCACAGGAAAAAAAAGGCGTGGTATCTGTCAGACGTGCTGTGAGCCAAAACCGACTGAAATACGGACCCGCACAGATAGCAGTGCTCCAGCGCGCACATTCTAGTTCATAGTCTTCGCCGCTAGGAAAAGAACACTACGTGCAGCCTGGCGCTACTGTAAACCTGTTGATAAGAAGGATCTATTAGGTCTGTCACTTTTCTTCGCCTTTATAGTTTATCTGTCCCCGCTGAAATGCACAAGCACCTGTTCTGCGCATGCGCAGCGGGTAAATGCAGTGCCGTCGCACAAAGCGGAATCGCGGTATGTCCTCCGGTGAGAGAAAAACATAAAAATGAACACTATTCGCCAAAATGCAAAAAGGCGAAGTTTTTGAAATATAATTCGGACAATTTTTTTTTTAATTTAGTTACGGTTCGCATAAAAAAAATGTAATTTAATGATGACGATAATGGCAAAGGAACAGGTAAACCGCGAGTGCTCTCAACGACGAGAAAGGTAACGAAAGTTGGCGCACGCGATCCCATAGGACCCTGTTTTCTGTGAAGGTCTGTGTGTGAATGCTACTGTAGATTCCCAGTTCACTGTGCGGTCTACAGTAAACAATAAGTCGCCATCCCCTTGGTGGAATGACGCGTGTGAGAAAGCCTTCCGCCGTAGAAAAGCAGCATGGAAAAGCCTTTCTTATAACCAGAGCCCAGTAAACTGAATAAACTACAAATTTTGTTCGGCGTCATTCAAAAGAGCCATAGCGCAGGCAAAGGACGAGTACAACGAAAGTTTAAATACTTATTTGTCAAACCCTAAGCACAGGAAGGCTTTGCATCGTTTCATGGAACGAAATAGAAACTCGCACCTTTCTCAGTCATTAAGTTCAGTAGTGTTGTCTCCACAGGAGGCAAAGGATGAGTTGGAACAGATTTCACAAAGGCTAGCATTACGTTTCCCAGAGTTCCCTTGCACGCTTCCATTTCCTGCTCAGACTATGTTGAGGTTGATAGGTCAGAACTCCTATTTGTGATTTCACCCATTAAAAACTCGGCTCCAGGTTGGGACAGGGTTACGGTAGGTATGCTCAAAATTTTAGCAAATGAATTCACTCAGGATCTCCTGGATCTGGTTAATGAATCATTGGAATCTGCATCGCTGCCGCACGTCTGGAAAGTGGCGAAAATTATATTGCTCTTGAAAGACCCTGGTAAAGGATTTCATGTTGAAAACATTCGGCCGATAGCTTTGACTTCGAATCTAGCAAAATTAATAGAAAGAATTGTGCATGGCCGCCTCTGAAAGCATATCTCAGAGGTTAATGCTTTGAGTTCTTCCCAGATTGGTTTCCCCAGTGGATGCTCAGTATGGTCTCCACATGTAGATTTAGAAAGCAGGATTCGCCTCGCAATGTACAACAAGGAGGTATCAGCGTTAGTGACGCTCGATATTGCTAAGGCCTATGACAGCATTGAACATTCCATACTACTAAACAAGTGGTCATTATTACGTCCTCAGTTCTACATTTATGCATGGATCAGGGAATTTTTGAAAGGACGAGAATTCTTTTGCACTGATGACACATTAATCTCAGACACCTGTGCACAGACAAGAGGGGCACCTCAGGGCTCTGTGCTCTCCACACTCCTTTTTAATATATTAATGTGCGATATTCCGGTTCATCCTGATGTCACTGTATATGTATATGCAGATGACATAGCATTCGTCGCCTCGGCAAAAGATATTCATTACCTATATCGTTCACTACAGGCTTACCTAAATGCACTTGAGGTCTGGTTGGACAAAATTAAATTGGTTTTAAATGTGTCCAAAAGTAGTGTGCTAGTTTTTAAAACCGTAACCCCCTTATATGTTTCGTTAAACTACCGCTCAGATATCGTACCTCAAGTGGAATCTGAGCGGTATTTAAGCATTACGTATGATGCTAGTATGGTTGGAGGCTTCACATCAAGTTCGGAAAGGTGAACGTGGTAGACTGACACGGATAAGTAACACGAAATTTGGTATGCGTCGAGATACTCTTCTACTTTTGTACAAAGCCTATGTGAGACCGATTCTGGAATTTGTCTGCATTCTTTTTTCTGGGTGTCCAAAATATAAGCTGCATCCTTTGCTGCTTTTAGAAAGACGGGCGCTGCGCCTCTGCCTAGGGCTTCCACAGTCAGTCTCTACCACTGTTCTGTGCTTGGAGGCCCGCATTCCGGACCTTAACTCCCGTTTCCACCTTCTAACTGTCAGATCATCCTTGCGATCATTTGAGACTACTCCCGGTGTGGCTATACCTATTTTTGTGTCAAACCCCACACTCTTTCTCACTCACCAGTGGCCAAGGGTCTGCAAACCCCAGGTTGCTTATACGCAGAGCATTTTAACAAACATTGGTGTGGACCTTGCTTCTATATGTCCTATTGGTTGCTCAACGTCCTTTGTGGATATAAATTATGATTCTATATTTCTATCTAATGTGAAGCACTTACCCTCAAGTCTAATATCCAGTCTCCTATGTGAACACCTTGAAAAGTTCCCTGATCACACTGTAATTGCCACTGATGCGTCTGTGATTGCGCACAAAGCTGCGATTGGAATTTTTTCGGAGTCACTTTCCTGAAGTTTTTCGGTGCGTGTCCCGGATTACACACCGATATTTCTAGCAGAGTTTATGGCAATTGGGCTAGCGCTACTAAAAGTTCCCTGCAGTCAATCAAAAATAATTGTTCTATCAGACTCTCTTTCTGTTTTGTTGTCACTGGAGTCAGCACGGGATGCTCTGTTGAGCCGCTCACTAAAGTATTTTATACCGGGGTGGGTGAAAGAAATACGCTTCATCTGGGTCCCCGGACACAGCGGTATTTTCCATAACGAAGCGGCAGATTTCCTGGCTAAATCAGCTCTTGATGCATCTGTTTCATGTACCATCCCTAATATCACCATTTTTGGAATGTCCCGTTTCCAGCGATATCAATACCTAGCCGCTACATGCAATGATTCTTTGCTATCTACAACCGAATACCAGCATCTAATATACTCATGGAAAGTTCGAGCATGTAAGTCACGGCAGTGTGAGGTAACGATGACTCTCATGAGATGCAGGATTCCCCGCCTAAGTCTTTATTTATGTAGATGCGGGATCAGCCCCACAAACCTTTGTGAGGCTTGCGGTGAAATTGAAAATATTGATCACTTCCTTCTCGCTTGCCGAAGGTTTTCACATCAGAGGAGGGTGCATTTAGAAACTCCAATTCCACGCTTGGGATTTACGTTATCGGTCCCGCTTCTACTCTCCTTCGGTGCGAGTGCGAAAGGATCTGCGTTGCCTCAAATTTGTCAGTACTTACATAACTACATCACAGCTACGTACAGATTCCCTTGCTAATTGCATTCCAAATTTACAAAACTCCAAATTTTTTCTTCATATTTTTCATTCAATAACTTTTGTGATCTTAAATCCTTTGTTTTTGTTTAGTTGTCAATTACTTTGATAGACTAATTCAGTTTGTGTAGGACATTTGGCAGTCCACACTGAACCCTGGCCAATCTCCCTTCATGGGTATGTGCCAAATATCAAGGAATAACAAGGTCTCTACTTCAGTCGGTCTTGCTGTGGGCACCTGAACCACTAAAGGAAGGGAGGAAAATGGGTTTAAAAGCGGAGAGAGAAAAGAAAGGCGCAGTATACATTTAGGTGAACACCACGAAATCGTGGGCACACTGATTAATTAGGTCACGGTCATTTAAGGGCAAATTTAGCGTCGCAGAAAAACTTGCTGCACCTAGCGATGTGACGGTTTCGCTTCATTGTAAATTTGTTTATGAGAAACGAAAGGCGTAGTATCTGTCAGGGTCACTTTAAGGTGAAAACCGGCGCTACGTACCTGCCGTAGTGAAGCTTTCCCTTCAAAAGTGAAAAAAAATCATTGGTGTGTGTGAAACAACGACGGAGTCCCCCGGCGTCGCATCGAACGCAAGCACCTCGTTCCGCTGAACGCGTACTGGGATGCATCAAGTTTTTGATGTTTTGGTTCTTTGGTTGGTTTGTGGGGTTTAACGTCCCAAAGCGACTTAGGCTATGAGAAACACCGTAGTGGAGGACTGGAAATTTCGACCACCTGGGGTTCTTTAACATGCACTGACATCGCACAGCACACGGGCGCCTTGCTTTTCGCCTCCACCGTAAAGCGGCCGCCGAGGTCGGGATTCGGTCCCGCATCCTTGGGAACAGTGTTCGAGCGCCGTAACCACTGCGCCACCCCGGCATCAAGTTTTATGAAGCGGTGTTCGCCCCGCCGGGGTGGTGTAGTGGTAAGACACCCGACTACTGTGCCGGAGTACCCGTGTTCGAACCCGATCTCAGCGGCTGCGTTTCGATGGAGGCGAAACGAAGAGGCGTCCGTGTGCTGTGCGATGTCAGCGCACGTTAAAGATCCCCAGGTGAACGAAATTACTCCGTAGCCCTCCACTACAGCTCCTCTTTCTCTCTTTCCACTTTCTCACCCACCTTCCTCCCTTCCCTTTTGGCACGGTTGAGGTGTACACCGAAAACAAGTGAGACAGTTAGCGCGCCTTTCCCTTCCTATAAATCAATCACGACAGCATCAAGTTTTAAGAAGCAGCGTTCGAGTTTACCGATGACGTCATCGCTGGGCAGGCCACAAAATAGCGCTTCACATGCACTAAAGATAAAAACTGAGCAAAATACTTTAGTGCATGTGAGGGGCTATCGCGTATAATCCTTAATGGCGGAGCTGAGGTATCCCCCTAAGTTGTTTGTTCAAAATATTCGATGTGACGTACCTTATTCAAGATAACAGCCGAGCGCGGTAACAAGAATACAATGCTTCTGGCGCATCGTTCTGATTTCTAGACTCGGGATCTTTTTTGTGCTTCGCGGGATTGCAGATTTCTTTCCGAAAATAAAGAATGTTTTCGACTATTGCATTTATTCGATCCTGGTTCAAGGCCGGTCACTACATGAGTAGTTGCAAGGTAGAGTTGGGGTTCGTGCTTTGTGGTTCCCTCGGTGCGAGAATCGCTTGTTATAATCCTGGTTCGCACTGTACCTCAGTGCGAACAAGTGACGGCCTTCTACAAATGAATCCATTGCCCTGACATAATATTGTTGAAGATCATGTGGTCTATATTATGAGCGAGCTAGTGTTGGCTACTGTACCGGCAAGTCGACGTTCATTATTGCTTCGCGCCGGGGCTAGGCAAGATACTTCGTAAAAGTGTATATACATCTTCGATACCGATACTCGATATTCTGAAAAAATGTATTTTCGATGCCGATACAAGACACACGATCGAAATCGAGTTTCAATACAGATACTCGGTACTGTGTCGTCGATACTTCGATACATTACTGAAATCCTAGTTTAATAAAGGCGGTAATACGATTAGCGGCATTAAGAAATTTTACCGTGCTTTCTGGAATCTATAGAGCATTCATATAGCGTAGGTTTTCCGAGAGGGCTTAGTGAATGTGCCAGCACGGAGTTATTGTTTGAGCACCTGTACTTTTTTTTTCAGAACTTGACATTGAATTGAAGCCATGTTTACAGTTAAGCGATTGCTTCCACAAGCTGCCTTGCGAAATATTTCTTTGAATTAATGCTCATCATGTGAACCGACCTGTGAGCCCTTGGTATATCCACACAAATACAAAGGTTTAACCTGCGTGCGTTTTAAGAACTGGGCAGTTATATTACAACTAGTGCGATAATAAACTTTTGAAGCTCTCCATGTCGTTAAAAGCTAGAAGGAAAACAAGAAAAATAAAATGGCTGAACGTTATTTAGTCAGGAAAGAGCGTGATGCGGGCGTGCTAAAAGTGACGCAAATGAGAAAAGCCTCTTTACATACGCACACGAGCAGACAGACCGCAGTGTTGTATTAGATGAAGATGCCTTTTATCAGCGTGTAAGAGTGAACCACAGCCGCGTTGACTCAAGCATTCTGGAGGTAGTGGGGAAACTCGAGGTGCACTAGCGTCGCTGGAGAACTACGGCTGGATGTAGATAAAACATCTTTTTTTTTTAACAGAAAGTGGCCAATATGGTGTCAATCAATTCGTATATTTCGAAAAGTTTTTTTTATTGTTTTAAGATGGAGATATCTTTATAAGTTTTATTCAAGGTTTGCTCAAATGTTTTTCGCAAAAAAAAATGTTTGACAACGCATAAATTGTTATTCGAAGTGGGCCCGAAAACTGCATTCATAGCTTCAATGTCATGCATTTCATAAAATTTTGAACGCAATATTTTTCAAGAAAAAAAGTTGTGGCTGTAGGAAGAAGGAGAAGGAAAATTTGGAGGACGCTTAAGCTTCGCCTTTAAGAATGGAACGCGATAGCGTTATCGCGCCCCGTTCGCAGCGTCTACTCATTTGCTTGTCGCGCTTTTGAGTGACGCAAAGACGTAGTTCACATGATACAACACTCGTTAACTTGTCCAAAGCATGACTGCTTGGTAATTACTTGTTCTGAAACGTAATTCTGGAACGTAGAAGCGATACCAGCAACCTTGCCGAAACGCGCGGGCCTCAACTTGCAGTCGTAGTTCGTCGGCAACATCGTTGCCGACCCCAGCCGGCGCGATGAAGCTCTCGGAGGCCATGCCCTGTCTATCTTATTCCGTGCGCCACACGCATGATGGCGCAACGTGCACGCCAAGCGAAGAGGAAGTACAGCGGAAAAGTAATTTTCCACTCGCTTAACTGCGTGTTCTGTAATTCTGTAATTTAGATGCTCACAATTATTATTATACGCCACAATACACTTCTCTAAGGAATATTTCTGAGACAACACCGCAATCAACAGACGCGCCTTTGTCCATTTCAAACCATCTAGCTAGCGTGGCCGAGTTTTTTGCACCAGCTCTGACAGGCATACGTTTTACCCTTTTCAAAACGTCACGCTCAGACCCTACATTATACACAGCGCGGTACACTGGCACTGCCAAAAACACATCTCGCAGATCCTTATACAACTTCTTCTGGCACTCTTCCAGTCAAACCATGGCTGCAGAACAAAGGGCTCTTTGTACCTTGGTCTATTAACTGCATTATTTGCAGAAAACCCGAGACCATTGAACACATCTTCTTGAAGTGCCATGACTCAGTTTTCCTCTGGGATATCTTGAAGCGAACTTTAAAAAAGGAATTGCCAATAACCCCTTCGGTATCCGATATCTGCCATGCGCCGATCCTGAAGGAGTGCCGAATGGCATGCTGATGCTATTATGTATGCATAGCGTATGGAAAACGCGTATGGATGTCAGGCTTGAGCGAACCGTTGTACACCCCGCTCGACACTACTTCATCGAGAGCGTGGTATACTTGAGAGAAATTCTGCATGCACAAGATAATTCTCCGGAGTGGCTACCTGTACTGGACCAGCTGGCTTCAGTAAAGCCCTTTTAAATCTAGCGCTTTAGGCAGAAAGTGCCTAGTGCTTTTAGCATTCCTTTTGTTTTGCTTTGTTGTTGTGTATTCAGAGTGTATGCTGTGTGCTTAAAAAAAATTTGGAGGACGCTTAAGCTTCGCCTTCAAGAGTGGAACGTGATAGCGTTATTGCACCTCGGCGAGAAAACTTACTAAACGCAAGGGTATCGGGGTATCCTCGCACCGGTACCCGCGCGGCCCGAAGGGGAGAAGCGGGGGAGCGAAGATAGTGATCTAAAGAAAGGAAAGACGCTTGATTCTACAACCTGTGAGGGGGCACGGCGAAACGTCAGGGGCGAGTGGCGCGCCACGTGTCGGGGCAGCGCCGCACATTGCGAGGAGGGGTTCTTCTGTGTTTGCCGCAAGATGGCTCTGCATGTGCGCAGAGCGCAGAAGAAATGTAGCGGAAACGTACTTCGCTAGACGTGTAACAGCGACTTCTGTAAGTAACATGCTCATAATTACCGATATACACTGCAGTATAACGTTCTACGGCATGTTTCTAAGGCAGCACCGCATTCACTAGAAGCGCTTTTGTACCGCTTTCAAGCATCGAACTCGTGGCTGAGGGGGAAGAAGAAGAAGGGCGTTCTGGGCGGCTGAGCCTGAAAATGTTGCTTGCTGGAAACAGCGCATCGGCCGTTGGCCGAGGTCTTTCGACTCCTCAGGACACTACCGAAACGTACAAAGTTGTCCTTCCACGCCTGCCGACCGGTAATGTTGTCCTTAATACCGTTTTCCTGCATGCCGACCTTAAGGGTCGCCCGTACCGAGCACCTGACTTTCGAGACGCACTCGCACAGATTTTGGACCTCCGGGAAATTTTGTGCATTGGTCAGTACCAAATGAGCCACGTGTGGATGGTTACCTGCGAGAGTAGTTCTTCAAAGCAGAAGCTAATTAACAAAGCAGAGTTCCCTGTGAAAGGACTTCGGTGCATGGTGTTCGATCCGGATACAAAGAATGTCAAGGTTAAGCTCCTTTGGCTTCCACGCTATATGGAGCACCGGAGGATTGTGGAAGCTTTCGAGCCTTATGGAACGATTCAATCTGTGGAGCGTGAAAAGTGGCGGTGCCCAGGGATGGAGCACATGGAAACGGCGAACCGTGAAATCTCCCTCACGCTCAAGGACGGAGTGTCAGCAAGTACAATTCCTCACACTCTTAATGTTTATGGGGTGCAGGCATTAGTGCTTATCCCAGGGAGACCTCCACTGTGTCTTCGATGCAGCCGGGTAGGTCATGTACGGCGTCAGTGCCGAACGCCTCGATGCACCCAGTGCCGGCGCTTTGGCCATACTGTGGAGAACTGTGTATTAAGTTATGCCGATAGACTGCGTCAAGGCCAGTGGTCACGAGAAGATGACGTGGCGTCCGAACATATCATGGATGTGTCAGAGGTTGTTGATGTAACTGGTGAGTTAGGTCGTGAACATCAAATTGATGGGAACCAGAAGCCTTCTGCACTTCACACCAACTCAGAAGAATCTGCAGTGACTGTCCATCAAGAACCAGCGTCTCCAGAGCCAAAACCGCCGGACCCGGGCCCGCCTGTGAGTGCCACTCAGAGTGCTGCGCTTGCTGCCCAAGAACCACCTGTCATTGAAGGACGTCTGGATATGCCTCCTGTGGAATCAATGGGGAAGATACTGCCAGTGGATGCTCGCCTATCCTCCTTCGTCATTGATTCTCCTTCGTCGCTGGAGGGTAATAGTGAGCCGTCTGTGGCGCCGATCTCTGGTGCGTCCGCTTCTCTGTCGGCTGTCAGTGTGGCAGCGAGCGATGTGCTCCAATCAGGTTCGTGGGCCGAAGCCTTGAATGTCTCAGAGGAGGACATGGACAACACAGTGCCTTTGAAGCGTCCCGCAGATGATGAGGTGTGTATCGATGGTGCTGGCCAGAAGGCACACTGTGTAGAGGCCACAGGAAGGGTGACTTTAAAGAGGAAGGCGATGTCTGCCCGAAAGGCCGCCAATTTGCAGGCGGGCCACCCCATTCCAGGGGATGATGTTTAAAAGGACTAGTACCAAAAATGGCTACAGTCGCAGCATATCAAGTCGCTACCCTTAACGTCAGGGGTATGCGTAATCGTCGGAGACAGCAGCAGTTAAGACATCTGTTAAAGAAATGGAGTGTGTCTGTAGCAGAAATTCAGGAAACAAAGTTGTCCTCCGATGAAGAGACGGAAGCTGCTCTTGAGCCGTTTTTTGCCGGAATATAACATCATTGTTAACCACGCTAGAGGCTTGTCCGGAGGGTGTATGCTATTCCTGGCCAAAACACTAGAGATGACAGCCATGTCTTATTGCATAGATGGCGAGGGACGACTTATATGCTGTGACCTCACAATCTCAGGTGTGCGGCGGCGAATTATTTGTGTTTACGCCCCTGTAAAACAGCGAGACAGAAGGCATTTTTTTCTTTCATTAGTTAATCATTTGTGCACAGATCGCAAAATTATGTTGTTGGGAGATTTTAATTGTGTTTGTAGGGATAAGGACCGATCAGCAATATGTAAGAGATATGACCCTAGTGCTGCATTACTTAAAGATTTGGCTTGTGAATATAACCTTGTGGATGTGGGGCAGGAAAAAGGCGACAGTATTCATTTCACTCATTTTCAGTTCTCCTCTAATGCCCGCCTTGACAGAATTTATGTTTCTGCAGACATGTTAGCAAATTTGTTTGGTTACTGGGTGCGGCCCATCTTCTTCAGTGACCATTGTATGGTGTCTCTTCAGGTAGGGAGGTACAGTCGGCAGATACTTCACCCTCGGTGGGAACTGTGGAAAATGAATAACTGTCTGCTCTCAGATGAAATCTTTAAGCGTGCTGTACCTACTTGTTTGAAAGACATATGGTCACGCCATGATCTGTCAGTTTTTCAAAAATGGGACTTGTTCAAACAGGAAACCAAAAACTTAGCCATTGAAGCCTCTGCAAGAATCGCGTTCCTAAAGAGACACCACCTTCGTGAGCTTGGGCGCACTCTAACTGAGCTACATGAGCTAGAGAGGGTAAGCCTGGGTGCCTACGTTGAAGAAATTAATAACGTAAAGGCAGAGCTTCAACAAATTGCGACGGAAAGATACAAGGGGGCCCTAATAAGATCTAGGACTCGAAGGCTTCTTGACGAGCAACCTTCACGTCGGGCCCTCAGTGATGAAAGAGAGAATGCTCTTACGAAGGAAATATTGGAAATTCAGTATGGTGGTTGCACATATAGTGATGCTCCTAGTATTCTTGCTGCTTTCTATGATTATTATCGAAAGCTGTTCGGCAGTTGTAAAGATCCAAATCAGGGTTTCGATTATAATTCCTTACTTGAGAACTTTCCTCGACTAGACGATGAGAAATGTGCTGTAGTAGAGGGACCCATCACTTTGGAAGAAATTAAATCAGCCATTTCAGACCTTCAGAACCAGAAATCTCCTGGCCCAGATGGTATTACTAGCGAATTTTATAGAACTTTTTCGCCTTGCCTAACGCCTGTTTTGATGGAAGTATTCCAAGCATCTTATGATGTGGGTTTCCTGCCTCCCACTTTCTATTCAGGCCACACAATATTAATACCCAAAAGCAAAGATATTATACGGTTGAAAATTGTTGAAGGATATCGTCCAATTTCCCTCTGTAATGTTGATTACAAAATTTTTGCCAAGGTCATTTGTTCTCGTTTGCAGCTGGTTATCATGGACTTGATAGGTTCGCATCAGGTATGTGGTATAAGAGGGCGCAGTATTCAAACACACATCCATATTGCACGTTCAGTAATCGAGACAGTATCAGATGAGACAGGCCAAGTAGCTCTGATTCAAATTGACCTCGCGAAGGCGTTTGATAAAGTTCGGCACAATTTCTTGTTCGCAGTCTTGGAGAATGCAAACATTGGTGACGTTTTGCTCAAAGGCATAAGGCTGTGCTATATGAACTTGTATACAAGACTAATTGTTAATCAGGAGCTAACGAAACCAATACCACTGGAATCATCTGTTCGTCAAGGATGTCCACTGTCTCCACTGTTGTTTGGCTTATATCTGGAACCCCTCTGTCTCAGTATAATTAACAGTGCAGCCATCCGTGGTTTCTCTCTGGCTCAATGTGAAGTTAAGATTTTAGCTTACGCGGACGATATCGCCCTCTTTTGTTCTGACAAAAAGAGTGTACTTGAGGCTTTACACTTGACTGAACAGTTCTGCGATGTATCAGGCGCGGCCCTTAATTTAGATAAATCCAAAGGTTTTTGGTTGGGACACTGGGGCACTAGACCAAGCCAGTTTGGAGGCATATGCTGGGACTGTAGTCCTCTCCAGTACCTAGGGGTTCCGCTGCACCAAGTTCGTAACAGCGCAGCCTACTGGGATTCACAAATCGTACCTATGCGGCGACAAACGCAGGCTTGGATGGGGAGGGAACTCTCAGTGTTTGTTAGGGCACAGGTCTGTAACATATTTTTGTTTGCGAAGCTTGCGTATGTCCTTCAAGTCCTGCATTGTGCGAGGAGCAAAGTACAAGTTATACACAGAATATTTGCAACATTTGTGTGGCGCTCTCAATGGGAGCCCATGCGGCGTGACAACTTGTTTCTTCCCTTAGAGTCTGGTGGAGTGGGCCTTGTTCACTTGTTTGTGCATCAACTTGTCTCCCGTTTGTTCTTTTTCAAATCGGCAAACCATCCGTTTCTTGTAACTGTGCTCATTAGGCGCCTTAGTCCACATTTGCCTTACTTATTCGCACCAACTGGGCAGGCTCGTGAGGGGCGTTTAAGGGGATTCCTTAAGGAGGTTGCTGACACTTTCAATTTTCTCACTGTGCGTTTCTCTGTAGATTACCTGTATAGCCTCTCGAGAAAGCAGATGACCCAGGCTCTCACTGAGTCTTTGTTCCCTACACCGTTGTATCGGCAGCCTTATCTGGGGTTTTTGGACACCACTGTTCTAAAGCGTGTTAGGCAAATGTGCATTCAGGCAGCTGCAAAAACGTTCTTTTTCAAATTACATACAGCGACGTTGCCTGTCAAGACATTTCTTCACAATAAGGAGATGTTTGTGCCCTGGTCGGTAAATTGTCGTCTCTGTAACGTGCCTGAGACAATTGATCATTGCTTTATTCTGTGCCGTGATGCTATGTTCTTTTGGGACATACTACAAAGAACTCTTAAAAAGGACATTGAAATTACGCCTTATACAATTAGATTTTTGCCTCCTGACAAAAACTCTGTCGTGCCTTACGATCTATTTGTGTTGATGGGACTGTTCAGCCTTTGGAAAAGCCGCATGATCGACAGGCATGCAGAGCCACCAAGATCGTCGAAATCCGTGTTTCGGGAGCAGTGTGCTTTGGTGAGAAGTGTATATGCTGCACGTGAAGAACCTCCAAACTGGATGCCGTATCTAGACGCATGTGTATGTCTCCCAGACTTTTGATGTTCTGATGATTGTGCATTGTCGGGCTGAGGATATGACGGGCTCGTATTAAGCAGCCCGGTAACTTTAGACATGGACATGTTTAAGTGGAGTTGTTCCTTTTTACGGAAGTTTTTCCATGCAATAAAGAAAAAAAAAAACTCGTGGCTGAGTGGTAGCGTCTCCGTCTCACACTCCGGAGACCCTGGTTCGATTCCCACCCAGCCCATCTTGGAACTTGCTTTTTATTTATGAAGTGCATGTTTATTTATGAAGTGCATGCCGGGATTTATCGCTCACTGCACGCCGACGACACCGGCTTTTCTGCGACACGAGCTCCTTAAGGTGGCGATTCTACGTTCGCCATCTTGGAAGTAGTACAGATTCTGCCACCAGGCTACGCCACTAGTCCAGTACCCAGCCACCCAGCCCTCTCGACTTGAGCTGCCTGAACGCTTTTCTTGTGTTGCTGCGCGGACTTTCAAAAGTTTTTGCGGCTCCATAGCAGTGTCCAGGCAGAGAAGGGGAGGGATTTTGTCCCCGTCCTGCGCAGCATGGGCTGCCCCATTGAACTCCCCTCTACACCCCACCGCACCACTACTTCGAACAATACGCGCCCCGACAATTGGACAAGAGCCTTCCCTCTCTTGCCTATACTTCCTCTCACAAGATGTTTGCAGCACAGCGAAAGGCAGAGGCACCCCGGCCGGTCCAACCAGGATCACGCGTACAATAGGCAATTGTGCTTCTAAGCGCCTCTCGCTCCCCCCCCCCCCACCCCCCTGGGGCGGGGGTGACAGTAGGAGCACAATTCTCTATTATAGGGCGCACAGGCGAGAGGCACTTAGGAGCACAATTGAAAGGGCTCCTCTGCCTTTCGCAGTACTGCAGATATCTTGTAAGACGAAGTATAGTTTCCGCTGTAGAGCCACGAACCCGATTACTCCTACCCGCCGAGCATGAGGGGGTTGGACTGGACTGCAGTAGGCTAGCTTGACTGAACACAAATAAGACAGGGTGTCAACATGATTGCACAGTGCACTCTTAGTATGAGTGAAAAGGAAAAGCGAATGGCATTATTTCTGCACACTTCGTCAATGAACCTTAGTTGAATTCGGCGCCTGTCTTGTGTTCTTTTGATCCTCGTCTTTTGGGCCGTGCAATCGA